>WHYT01015414.1:59556-119062 GCA_009806455.1 Tetrax tetrax
ACCCCGCGGGGAGCGCCCCCCCCGGCCCGGCCCCGCCGCCCCCCGCCCAGCAGCATGCGCCTGGCAGCGGGGGCCCAGCCGGGGCTCGCTCAGCAGCGCGGAGCCGGCAGCCGCGCAGCGGGGCCGTGAGGGGCAGTGCCCCCGAGGGGAGCGCGGGCTGCGCCCCCCTCCCCGGTCACTTCTCCGTCTGGACCCCGCCCCGGAGAGATATGCTCAGCCCAAACCGCCTGGCAGCGGCTCCTGGGATTGCCTTGGCCCCCGGGCGCGCGGACTGCGGAGCCTTCCCTCGGGCGGCGGGCGCGGCTCCGCGGCTTTGCCTCCCCCTCGTCCTCCTCCTGCTCGCCCTGACGCCCCGCGCCGACTCCTCGTGGTGGTGAGTGCCCGCGGCGGGGCCGCCCTCCGACGGCCCCCGGACCACCGCCGGCGGGGATGGGGATGGGGATGGATGGGGATGCCAGCTGGGGGCCGGGGCAGCGGCGGCGGGAGCGCAGCGAACCCCGACGTGCGGCCGCGGGGACTGGCCGGGGCCCCCCAGCGCATGGCGGGTCCCGGGCCCGCAGGGTGCCCCGCAGGGCAGGACGAGCTGGGGACTCCCCCGGGTGCGGGAACCGCCCGCAACCTCCGCCTGCCCCGGACCGGTGCTGAGCCGCAGCCGCCGCGGGGCCGCTCCCCCGCGCCCCGAAAGCGCCGTCGCCACCCGTTCGGCCCCGGGGCCGGGACGTTGGCGCGGGGACCCCCCTAAAGCCCCTCGGTGGGCTCGGAGCGGGAAGCGGCAGCAGCGCCCGGCTCCCGCTCCGCCTCTGCAATCCCGAGCGCCCGCATCCCTGCGGAATGCGGGGCTGCCCCGCGCACCGGCGCTATGGCTTCTCATCCGCTCAGGAGCTGCCGTTCTCCCCCGTCTGGGTAAGACCAGGCTCTCGCACAGGTAGAAATGGTGACACAGAAAATACCAGCCCTCTAGAAATAATCTCCTCCTGTCCTGACTCCTGTAACAATGACAGATCACGTACGCAGAGTGAGCGTAATCAGGAAAACAAGGTCTGAGAAGTTTTCCAAGCCACCCCGTGCTGCTTCGGTAGTTCAGTAATGCTGGAGGAAAAAAAAATAGTTTGCTGCAGAAAAGTTCTCAGTGTCCCCCACCCTATAAAAGTTCTCTCTAATCTTGCGGAAAACACTGTTTTCCACGCCAATCTCATCATCATTAGCACATCGCGGCGGGTGAAGCAGAGCTCAATCAAATTCAGTCCATCTCCCACCAGAAGAGAACGGTGGTTTCTGGAGTTCCTCCGCTACCTGCAGCACATTGCAGGGCCTGAGAGCACTTAGTAGTCATTGCGATAACGCAGGTATTCCTGGTGTTAGAGAGCACGGCTGGGTGTGTGGCGGCTGGGCTGGCGGCCCTGGGAGAGTGATTCCAGGGTGCGGAAGGCGAACAGGAAAGCTGCAGGGCTGGGAGGGAGCAGGGAGCTGGGCACGCGCCGCTCGGGCAGCCGGGTTGCAGCCAGGCAGCTTCTCCCAGAGAGCAGCGTGGGCTTGGAGGGGCTCACGCAACACAGAGTGGCGCAGCAGTGCCATCCCAGCCATGCCCACCCATCTCCCGCAGCCTGGTCGGCCGGCGGGGACTGAAATCTCTGCGTGAGAAAATGAGTCGGCATCGGCGAGCGTCAGGGCAATGCGGGCGCTGGCCTGGCTTCCAGCTGCCAGAGCTGCCCCCACCCAGCGGGGCAGGCGAAGAGGGGCCGCATCCGCGGGAGGGAAGGAAGGGTCTGAGGGCAGCGGAGAAGTTGGATTATTCCACTTTGTTTCCAAGGAGGCAAGAGAAGGGGAGGCTCGTCAGAGCTGGGGAGCGGATGCGTGGGGTAGAGTACCTGGAAAAAGAGGAGGTATGGCGTGGCCACAGCATCACCTGCCCAGAGCTGGGCAGTCCTGGTGGCGCGCTGGGATGCTGGCTGACGGGTGAAATTCTTTAAGAAGAGTATAAAACCTCCTACTCCGCTTCTCTCCACAACGACTCCACCGTGGTGCCCGCCCTAATTCCAAGCGCCCGTCTCTTCCCAACACGCAGCCACACTTTAAGCCTCGGTAGCGGTGGCTCATTTGGAGGAAGCTGGACTCAGCTGCCACAGCAGCGTGTGTTCTCAGCTTGCAGCACGACCACGGCTGGCAGCCGCTCATCGGAGGGAGAAGGGAGAGCGGGGCAGCGGCCGGGGCAGGGGCTCGGGATGGGGCAGCAGCTCCCCCGTGCAGCCCCGCTGCCTCCTCAGCCGCGGCGCAGGCAGGCACGACGCCTCCGAACGGTTTGGCGAACAGAAGCGGTCCTGGGGACGTGAAATATGCTACTTTTAAAACAAAAAAAAATTAGAAAGGCAAATACGTTAAACTAAAGTTCACGCTTTTGATCGTACTTTCTCTGCTGAAGAGCAGAACATTCCTCAGAAAAGCCTTTGCTGAGGCGAGCGCTGTTGGGCTGGCCGTGTCAGTTCTGATAAAATAGCGTGTTTAGATGAAATTGTGTTTTACTGAAAATGGTTTCAGCCAGCTGTGGTTTGGGAAAAAGTTATTCAGTGATTTACATAGGTTTCCAAGCACATCTTTAGCACTACTGATATTACAGTAAATACATTTGGTGGTGCATCATCATTCCTTATTTTTATTATTATTGCCAAATTCTTCTAGGGATTCACACACAATAAACTTGTGGAAATAGAGGAAATGCTTCTCATTTTCAGAGCTGACTTCTAAAGTAGATTAATAGAAAAAACTCAGTCAGTTCTGATCACAGTACATGGAAAGGAAATATCAACCAAATGTTTCTTCTAAACAACTGCAAATTATTAATTTTCAGTGACGTCAGGCACGGCCCGCGCCGCCTCACAAAAACGCCAGGAATTGGTGAACTTTGGTGCTCAAAAAAGTGTCCGCGAGTGCGTGTGTGTGTGCATGTGCTCGGAGCACGTAGCGGCGAGGGCAGCGTTTGCGCGGGCGGAGGGGACGGCGGGGGCCGGCACGGTTGCGGCCGGCAGTGCCGCCCGGGCTCCGAGGCCGCCGGGGCTGGCAGCGGGACGGCCGCGGCTGTGGGGAGCAGCGTCCGCGCAGAAATGCTCCCAAACTGTAGCGTGTTACTTAGCAACAAAATACCAGCTGAAACACAGATGGAAATTAAGAAGGAATGCAACGGGAAAATCCCTAAATCCCGTTTACGCTTGAGCGCGCTTGGGCAGGGAGAACGGCATCGTTGCGGGACGGCGGCTCTCCCGGGGCGCCTGCCTGGCAGGGCTGTGCCCCGCGCGCGGCCGGAGGACAGCGGGCCCCGAAAGCGGCCTCCAAAATTCCTTCCGAAAGATTGGGAAGATTAGACGAACGTTGCTTATAAACACAAACTGTGCAATAAACAAACTTGGTGTAAATACCGCAGTGGAGCTGACTGGCTGCTGAGAGCCCCGCGAGCTGCTCTGGTGTGGAAAGCCGTTCCGAGGGGAAGGTTTGGGTAACGAGCAATGTACACAAAGCCGTAGGCACCCAGCCCCCCGCACCCCAACCTCACACGTACCCGACGGCCTGTGAGCCCACGCGAGCCCCCGGCACACCGAGTCCTTCTTCACTAACTTGTTTATTGCTAACCACAGCCCTTGGAAACTACAAATATTTAATTTCATCTGGCATTGGAACAGATGGGAGGCATCAGGCTCCCGAAGAGATAAAACAAATCTGTGGAAGGAAGGCTAACGCAAGCCCGGGCGTGGGTCGGGGAGCAGCCACCGCAGGGCGCACGGGGCCCGGGTGAGCACCCTGAAGGGTGCCCATAGTTAGGCAGCCGCCACGCTCCAGCTCCCTGGACCGGGACGGGGGTCCGCGTGCATGGGCAGGGAAGACACACCAGGGGCAGGGGGCGAGGTTACTGTGCCCTCCGTGCGGGGCCAGCTCCACAAGCTGGTGTAGGTCCCTTGCGAGGGCTCGGCAAGGGCAGCCGGTGGCAGGTGGAGAAGGGACGGTCCCACTGCGACGCGTCGGAAGGAGCATCGCTCCTGCAGCTGTGCCTGCCCAGGGTTTGCCGTGCGTTTCCAGCCTGACCCTGGTGCTGGGCACCAAGAGCGATGGAAAAATTGATCCACACGTATGTGTGGACATGGAAGAGAGGGGCTCATTTGAGCAGGCAGCACACGGAGGTGTGTGGGAGGGGAAACGGCATCAACAGGAATGTTTGAAATTAGGCCAAGGGAAAGACAGCTGCAGGAGGAGCCGCACGGGCGGTGTAACCCTTTGGGGTGCGGGGGGGTCGCTGCTCCCCTCCGTGCCGCCCAGGAGGGCAGACCCACGGCCAGCACAAGGTCTAGCAGCTCGCACGGCAGCTGTGAGGACCATAGATGCTGATGTCACCTTGCACGGCGGTTGAGCCGTTCCCTCCTCCCCTGGTGCCCCCACCGAGAGCAGCCCCTTGCCCAGCCACTCTCCGCCCCAGGGCTGTCGCTCGCCGGTGCCGGGAGGTTCACCATCCCAAAGCAGAGCCAACGCAGTTCTCGGGGCATCCCGAGATGTTGCAGAGCGCTGTGCGTGGCAATAAAAGTGGGAGGTCAGCGACCAGGAAGTCTTTATCCTGAGGCGCTCCGCAGCTCCGGCTGTCCGGGCAGCCGTGCTTTGAAAAATAAGTTTTAAAGTAACGTCGGAGTGATGGAGAACGAACCCTGCAGCCTCTGCGGCAGCCCTGGTGTTCTGGGTTGGGGCATGCTGAACAGATGGGTTCTCTCAGTCACTCTGCGCCGTTGTAATAACCCTAATTGTGTTTCTTAGTTCATTTTTCATTAGGGTCACTTTCACCTATAGGAAATCTTTCTTACAAAGAAATGCAGCAGAAAAAAAAATCCTTCCGCTCTTCCAAACTCGTTAGCTTTTACTGTTACTAACGCCGGTTCCAGCGGTACCTGCACCCACCATGATAGATCTGTGCTGCGCTAGGTCCTGCGGAAATGCGCAGCCTCTGCCCTCCGCAGCTCGCACCCAGCACGCAGGCTGTGCCGGGACAGGGAAAAGTCATCCGTCCCACGCAACCCCGAAGACCATCCTGCCTCCCTGCTGCCTCGCGAAGTGCCTTGAGATTGTGGAAGGGAAAAAAAAAAAAAGATACTTAAGGATAAAGCATGGTTTTGATTTGTGTTGTATTCGTACGTTGCCAGCGCCTCTGAGGAGCGGCTCTCACCCAGCACTGGGCAAGGTTTTGCCGCTGCTGCAGAAGCGCCCGAGCCCTTTTCTCCCCGTGCACCCCTGTCTCGCCCTCGCTGCACAGCGAGCAGCAGGGACCCGGGTGCCAGCTCGCTCTGGACCAGAGATGCCAGCAGCAAACCCTTCCACAGCAGCCCAGGGGACGGCGGGGCCGTGCTCCCCTGCGCAGGGTCGGCACTCCCTCGCGTCCGGCTTCCGGCACCACAGCCTCTCCCGGACATTTCAGCCCTTTCCACGGAAACTGCATCCCCAGGAGCCGAGGCACGCACACGGGGAGGGGTGACACACAAGAAACAGATCATGGTGCAGAAAACGAAAAATATGGACCCTGAATGGCACTGCTAGTTGGTCAGCATTATGATATTAAAAATGATTCAAGTGAGAGTAACACTCTCAACACACAGCCTGGTGGCTCTAAGTGAGGAAATTAGGACTATTAATCATTCCAAGGCGTTAACAATTCCAGCAGGCCAGGATGGCCCCGTTCCCAGTGGGGCTTAATGAAATACTCAGGGTTTATAATAATAAAATAACATCTCAGATGTCTGAGGCACCTTGCGGCCCAGAGTGCTCTGCAGCCGGCTATAAATTGTCTGCCCGCAGCCAGGGAGAGCGGAGCAAGGGAAGCGCAGCATCCTTGGGAAGTATGCAAAGAACTCGAGGAGGTGAAACACTGCCAGGCGCGCTGGAATTTGCTCCTTATCAGGCAGAGAGGCAGGGATGCTGGATTTGATCCTATCTGAACCAAGCATCTCCAATAGCTGCCAAGGGCTTTCCAGCCTCCCACCAACATACAGATTTCGTGTTGACTCAATGGGATGGGAGAGAGCGGAAGCCAAGATAGTTTGGCTCCCAACCTGATCTTTCAGGACTATCAAAGCGGTTACAAGAGCAGCGGGGAGGTGAATCAGTTTTGTCAAGGGAAGGGCTCCAGCTGCCTCCGATACGGAGCAGAAGGCAGCAGCGACGCGGCCCTGGGCAAAGCAAGCTGCCAGCCCCCGCCTGCGGGACGGCACGGGCAAGAGGCCGAGCATCCCCCACCAGGGAGACGGGATCGGGACTCCGGCAGCTTCCCCAGCACTGATCTGGGAGAAGAGGCTGGCGCTTGGGCACACGTGGGGCTGGAAAGGCACGGCCGGACCACACTTCACATGGTCATGGACAATGAAGCGTGGTCCGGTGGGGACGGCAGAGCCGGGCCAGCCACCTGTGCCAAGACCCAGCTTCAGGAGCAACTCGCAAAGATGTTGGAGCCGTCATGCCAACGGCATGGCATTCAGGGTGCTGCGTCTGGCCAGGGCACCCCCCGCCCCCAGGCACTGCACCCCCTCTGCGCTTCTGTTCCCACCCACGAGGGGTCACAGGCCGTTGGCAAAGCGTTTTGGGGATCCGCGGGAAGAGAGAAGCGGCAAGGAGCAGACCTGTCGACCTGCCAGCATTTTGCAGCCACAAACTCTCTGCATTCACAGGTGACAACGACGGAGCCTCTGCCTCTGCTCTCTGCGTGCTCTCAGCAGCAGCCCTGTGCCGGGAGCAGCCGGAGGCGCTGGAGCCGGGACTGCAGCACCGCAGCGCTCGCACCACGTCCTCTCCCAGCGCGCAGCTGACCTGCGATAGCCATTTCGGTTACGCTCATCTCATATTCATCTGATTTACAACCATGTTTTTGGTGATACTGGTGCAACCCCGATTTCCCCGCGGCGGGAGCATCCAACATTTCAGCGGCCGTTTTAATTCTAAAGCAGAGCTCAAAAACATTAAAATTTTGAGATTTGCCTGAGAATGGCAATCCTGACAGTTTCCCTTTTGAAGGAAAGTAATGCTCAGATAGGTTTTTCAATGCCATGAAGAGGGGCGTAACATGAAACGTTAGATACAGCAGGGTGTCTGGCGTACCACCTTTCGTTAGACGCTGAACGCGCGCACTGACACAGTTCTCAGCACCACTTTTGCATTACAGAAAAGCGACAAACGAGAGCAAGTTCTGATTCCACATCGCTTCACCCATTCCCATGAAATGCTTTCCTTCCTTCAAAACCTCATTTTACAAGAAACCTTTTCCACCCGATTCCTCCTGGTGAGCCCAGACCCCAGGCACGACCTCAGCGAAGCCTCTCCGCCCTCGGATCTCGCCGGCTCAGCGCGACGCGGGAGGCAGCTGTTCCGCAAGGCCCAGGCGCGGGGCCGGCGCTGGAGCCGAGCTGCCCAGCTCCCCGGGAAGCCGCAAGCCAGAGCCTGCGCCCACCGCAAAGGCCAATACCGCGCAACGGGGCCGGCACGGAAAACGCAGAGCTCGTCCCCAGCCACCGCAACAACCACAGCCCGGCGATGGCTGGCGTTCCCTTGCCGCGCTCGCCTCGCTGGGCATGCCGCAGAGACGCGAGGAGCACGGCTTGGCCGCTGCCGGGGGGACTCACCGACTCCGCGGGGAAACGCCGCTTTGCAGGCGGTTGGTGACGGCCGGCGCGGGACGCAGAGAGGGTCTTCACTGCCATTGCCTCTTCGGGATGGGAGAGCTGCCCCCACAAACCGCTGGGTCAGCCAACAGCTCTGAATGACAAAAAAGGAAAAAAAAAGTAAAATCCGGAGGTGCCCCGGGTCTATTGCAGGGGGCTGTTTATTTGTAAGGAAAGGGAAACGGAACTCCCCTTTGCAGCATCCTCCTGCGTTGCTCTTCAGAGTTCTGGTTCCCTCTGACCGCTGGGTTTGCAGCCCCACGCCCCTGTAAACGCATCCCGGTGCTCCTGGGAGCCAGAGAACCCCTCAGCAGCCGCACAGCCGGTTTGGTCACCCAGCCAGGCTCACGCTGGCCCGGGCTGCTGGAGGGGTCTCCAGTCTGCGGCAGTGGAAGCCCCCAGCTGCCGAGGTGCCTCAGACCCTGGCCGTGCTCCCGGTCTGCACTGCGGCACCGGGTGCGGTGCTTTTCCCGAGTCCTTCGTCTTCCCTGTTAGGAAACGCAGCAGCTGGGGAGCTGCGTACAGGGTGTCAGGGCCAAAAGCAGGGTTTATTGATCTGGAAAAAGATTCCCACGCACGGTGAAGGTGGAGAAGGAGGGAGGCATACTGGGACCTGGTCCTTGGGACAAGATGGAACAGATCCCGGGAACTTGCAGCCCACACGCGACTGCGGGGATCCCTTCCCAGCCCGCGGGGAGCTGAGCGTCGGGGAGGGGAGCGGCTGTGGACAGGGGGGCTCTGGGCTGCAGAGACTTTCACCACAGCAGAGCCGTGGCACGGGCCGTGCAGTTCTGCCGGAGCACCCCGCGGGGTCCGTGAGGCCTTTGGGAAGCTGGGCAGCAGGGCACAGAGCGCAGAGGCAAGGGGTTAGCGCAGAACGCCTGCTGCCAAGCCAAGGGATGCGTCTGCCTCCGATTTGCATGTTTATCTTAGAAGCAATTTAGGTTTCTCCTTGTTTACAAGAGTCGAAGTCAGCAGACTCTCAGAACAAGAAAAACAACCGGGAGCCAACACGTGACAGTCGTCTCCTGCTCCCCCAGCGCATCCCCGGCCGTCGGGAGAGAGCTGGCTTCAGCCGCGCCGGCGGCACAGCGGGTTTGCCTGCAGAGGAGAGGGAGGCTGGCGGGGCGCGAGCAGCGCTGCACCTCGCGGGCTCAGAGCGCACGTGCTTTCGGAAGACGAAGCCTCTGGTCTCCGCCGTACACATTGCTCCTTGCAGGGAGGGGTAGGGAGGGCGGGAGGCCGCGGTCCAGCGCCGCAGCTCACACCCACGTCCTGGCAGCCGAGCTCTAGGAGAAAATGGGAAATGCAGCGAGCTGGTGGTTGCATGCTGGTGTGCAAGAGGTGAACGGTGCAGCATCTCGCTGGCAAAGGCTCTGCCCTTGGCCTGGAGACGATGCTGGGGCTGCAGGAGGGCACCGCGGGAGGGCGCATCCCCTGGACCCCGCCTGACAGGGTGGGGGATCCTCATCCCCACGTATACTTCGTGATTAACTCCCGTCCTGCCCAGCTCCTCCTGGCCGCAGGCTGCCCGCCTCCCGCGCTGCCCCTGCCTCCCTCCTGGCCACGCCGAAGGCCAGGGCTGAGCAGCCGCCAGCATGGGGAGCAGCTCCCTCTCACAGACTTTGCTGAAGTCAGGGCTTAGGGTTTTTTTTCCCTGCTGTAAAAATGCCGATTCCCCAAGCGTACAGTGTTTCACAGAACTTTGCCACTTCCAGCACAACTTCATTTTTTAAAAATGAAGTTCTGATAAGGCAGCTGGGGACTTCCCAGAACATCCATTGTCTTTCCTAGTTCAGTGTTTTTAAAATGTCATAGATTTTTAGAAAAAAATCGGAAGGGATGCTTCAATCAATCCAAAACAAATGTTTGGGTTTTTTCCCTCCCAAAATTCTGCTTGGCAGAATTGTCTGATGTTCCCCGTCTCGCTCCATTTCAGAGTAACTGAACCCAACTGGAGCAGTTCTCACGAAATGGAACGTCTCGGTCCCGCCGAGGTGACCGCAGCCCTTCCAAGGCACACAGGGAATTTTCCCCCTCGTTGTGCCACGCCACGCCCCAGCACCACAGCGACAGTGGGATGTGTTTCTGTGCGCAATCTCAGCTGAGGCCTGCGGACACCGCAGCAAACGCCGCGCCTTCGCAGCCACGAGCAAAGGGAGGCGCGGCTGGGACCCTGCGCGGCGAGGAGCGCCTGCTCCCCTTCCACTTTCTCCTGCTGATACTGTTTGCTCTGATCTGGGTGCTTGGCAGGAGAATTAAGGAGAAGTAATTAGCTCACGGTGTGAAGAGGGGAGTGCCTGGTGTTTATCTTGTCTGGAGGGTTTTCCTGGATCCCGGTCTCCCAGGGGACGGTGGTTGTGCTTTATCTGCCGGCTCTCCCAGCTCCGCGGCCCGACTGTCTCCCTGTCACCGCCCGCCGCCCTTACCACAGAGCGGTGCCCCGGCTCGGCCGCGGGCAGGGGATGGGGTCCCCACGGGTCACTGGTGAGGTGGCCCAAAGAACGTTTTACCTTTTCCAGCTTTCCCAGCATCTCTTTCCTCCAATGACGGGGATCCTTGGCTACTGCTGCAACCTTCGTCCTGCAACACCGCGGCCTCGTCCCAGCCCCAGGGACATGCCAGCCGCCCCCACCCTTGCAGGGTGCCCAGCCACGCTTCCCCACGGGATGGCTGTGGCCCCGCTGGAGACCGCTGGCCTGTGCCGTCACCCAGCTGGTGGGATGCTCCTCCGCCCTGCCCCGCTCCCTGCGGGAAGGAGCGGCCGCTCTCACAGCCCAGTGCGAGCGAGGCAATTAGACACCCACCGTCGGCGTTGCTCAATGAGCTCCGGTTGGCTTTTGTTCCCAGAAGGGCTTCCGCCGTCTCCCTTGTCCCACCGCTGCAGGATGAAAGCTGATGAGCCAGCCTGTGAAAAGAATGCTCATGGACCTCGGAGTCAGGGCTCGCAATCCATGGGGAGCCGGCTTTATTATCCTCAGCTCCAGCCTGAGATGACCTTGTGCTTCTGCCAGCGTTTAAACAAAGTGTTTTAAAAGAGGGAACAGATCCCGTTGCTTTCTGTGCTCGCAGGGCTTTCCTGAGCCCACGACCTCCTCTGGGGCTGAGAGAAGCAATAGAACATGGCCAGAGAGAGACAATGAAATATTCCCCAGGCTCATTGCTTTGCGTTATTGTTAAAGGAAGGTTCAAACTTCCAGTCTAGGGGGCTGAAAAATTTGAATCCCACCCAAACCTGCTCTCTTCTAGCCAGAATCCCAGCTCCGCGCTCTGTGGCAAACATCATCCTCCGGCACGAGCAGCCGCTGCCCAGCTGGGGCGAGCAGGCAGCACAGGCAGGGGCTCTCCAGGATGGACAATTCTGCGGTGCCGCCGTTGTCCGGGCTGGTGCGAGGCTGCGGGGCAGAGCTGGGGCTCCCTCCCGTGTCCGTGGAAAGCTGCTGGTGGGGCTCAGCCGGGCTCAGCCAGACTGCGCGCACATTGTCTTTGTGCTCCGAGCTCCTGGAGGGAGGGGACTGGTATGCAGGCAGGGGACGGGCAGGACAGGAGACAGCGTAGTTCTCCCAGTTACCCAGCTTCAGGGCATGGTCATAAATGTTCACCAGTGCCAGAGATGCACGGAGCATGGGCTAGCTGGGGGATAACAGTGTGAACGGGGACTGCAGCAACACGAGGTGAAGCCTGCTCCTCTTTCTCACCCACCTGAGCATCACACGGTGCCTGCACCATGGACCGTTGTCCCCACAGCGTGTCCCTGCAGTGTGTCCTGGCCACACTGGGCTCCATCCTGCTGCGCTCAGCAGGGCCAGGCTGGGATGTGGGGAAGAGGGTGGGAGGCAGGGTTTGCACATCAGTGGGTTCCTCCGCTGCCGGCCCAGGGGCACAGGCTTCACGACTTGCAGCACCCATCGCTGGTGGTGTCCTGGGGCCCCCTGCTCCCTGATGGACACAGCAGAGCCTCCCCGGCCCCGGGCTGGCGCGGCTCGAGGTTATTTTGTTAAACACAAAGACCAAAGCGCAGCGGCTGTGATGGCTCAGCAGTGCCCTGGCCCTGCGTCCTGCCTGTCTGCCCCGCAGCAGCGGCACGCTCCGCGGCTCGCCCACGCCGAGGGGATGCTGCGAGGGGGGTACGCCACTGTGGGGGACGCCCTCGGCAGAGCCCGGAACAGCTGTGACACGGCTGGAGAGGAGGGAAAAGCAGGCTTCAACGAGCCCCCCGCAGTAGGGCGAGGAGCTGGGGAGCCAGAGCCCTGCACCTTCCCCCGCTGCGGGCAGCCCGGTAACGCAGCACTGTTCTCTCCCGCAGGTACATCGGGGCGCTGGGCGCGAGGGTGATCTGCGACAACATCCCCGGGCTGGTGAACAAGCAGCGGCAGCTGTGCCAGAGGTACCCCGACATCATGCAGTCGGTCGGGGAGGGAGCCAAGGAGTGGATCCGCGAGTGCCAGCACCAGTTCCGGCACCACCGCTGGAACTGCAGCACCCTGGACCGGGACCACACCGTCTTCGGCCGGGTCATGCTGCGAAGTAGGTTCTGCCCCGTCCCCGTCCCCTTCCCACCGCCACGTGCCTTGTCTCCCTGGGAGAGTCTCTCCTCTCGCTGGGCTGCTGTGCCCGGTGGCTTGGATTACTCCCGTAGGAGAGCTTTGCCTTTCCCTGTAAATTAATCAAGCAGTAATGGGAGCAGAGCGCTGCGTTGGGAATAGCTGCACCAGATGAGATGGAGCAGGGGGAGCACTGGGGGAGAAGGGGGAAGGAGGAGACACCTCCAGAGAACAGGCTCATATGTAAACAGTAATGGGATATATAAATATTTGGAGAGCAGGGTTGGCCAGGACTCAGCAGTTCACGTGGGAACTGGCTGTTGCCTTGCATGGCAAGGGAGGCAAGGCAGGGCCGCGGCTGCGCTCCTCGCTCCGGGCTCCACGGGGAGGAGGACAACGGCCACGGGGCAGCCACCAGCCCTCAAAGGGGGCTGAGCACAGACCCTGCCCCGAGGGACCGTCCCGCTCCAGGTGAGGGACGGGCAGGAAGCAAGCAGGGATGTGCCAAGGAGCAAGAGGAGAGGCACGATGGGGACGGGGCGGTTCCAGAGCAGGAGCAGCATCGTGGGCTCCAGCCACCCCCAGGACGGCTCCGGCAGCGAGCAGACTCCAGGAGCTGGCACGAGCACGGGCGCAGGCCACAGCGCTGCGGGACAGATGCTGCCGCACCCCGTGACGTGCCGGGGCACATCCAGCCACGCAGCCTCCAAATCAAAGGCGGCTGGGAAGAGCCTTTCCGCTCTCCAGGAGCGGCTCATCTGGAGGACATGTGAGCGCCCGCGCAGGGAGCAGGAGCGGGGGGCTTGCTCCCAGCTGGGGAGGGGATGGGGGAAACTGCCCGGCGGGGCGGGCAAGCAGCAGAGCCTGCAAGCAAGAGCCCTGGCGAGGAGCTGGCTGGAGGGAAGGGGGCTGTAAGCACCAGGACGCAGCACTCACCCTGCCGTGCTGCGGCCCGCCCGGTCTCGGCCTCTCCATCCCCACGACGGCACCTTTACTGCTGCTCGCATCCTCTCCTGGCAAAGGACGGGGAATGATGAAAGCTCCTCGCCACAGCCCCATCCTGCGAGGCCCAAAGAGCTCTGCTGCCTTTGAAGTTGCTTTCAAAGGCTCTCCAAGCGAAGACGAACGTGGTTTTGATTTGCAGCTTCTTTTACAGCATTATAAAAACAGCTGCGAACTTGAAGCAGAGACATAAAATAGCAGGCAGCAAGCTGTGCCGCGCGGGGAACGCTGAGCCCGGCCGGAGCTGCCACCAGCTCCTGCGCTCAGCATCGCCCCAGAACAGAGGCAGCCCCGGCCAAGGGGTGCTGGCTGGTCCTGCGCTCTCGGCACCCATGGGCGCCCGCACAGCCCCAGCGCAGCAGGGCAGCGAGGGGATCAGGTCAGGCAGCCCTGAGAGCAGCCCAGCACCCCGAGCTGCTGAGCCCTGAGGCTCGACGTGAGATTCCCCTTAGAGCGAAAGGCGCAGTGGAGCAGGGGCTGGACCCCGTGGCCAGCTGCAATGGCCGGACTTGGCTTACCCGAGTGTGGGATGGTCCCGCCCCAGCCGCGAAGGTGCCCCCGCACGGTGCCCTGCTCCTTGGCGGGCTGTGGGCGCCCAGCACAGCCCAGCACGCTCACTCCCCATCCCCGTTTCTCTTCCCACGCAGGCAGCAGGGAGGCCGCCTTCGTCTACGCCATCTCCTCGGCGGGAGTGGTCTACGCCATCACGCGGGCGTGCAGCCAAGGGGACCTGAAGGCCTGCGGCTGTGACCCGCTCAAGAGGGGCCGCTCCAAGGACGAGCGCGGGGAGTTCGACTGGGGCGGCTGCAGCGACAACATCAACTACGGGATCCGCTTTGCCAAAGCCTTCGTGGACGCCAAGGAGAAGAAGGTGAAGGACGCCCGGGCGCTGATGAACCTGCACAACAACCGCTGCGGGAGGATGGTGAGTGCAGCCCCCGCAGCCGAGCCCCCTGCCTGGCCATCTGTCCCACCGGGCCCTCCGGGCAGGGGAACGGGCAGCGGGCGCAGCGCGGGCGTAGGAGCAGGATGCGGGGTGTCTGCGGAGGGCAGGTCCTGCTGCAGATGGGGGCAGGACACTGCCCTGCCTTCCCAGTGCCCCCCTCCACACTCTGCCGGGGGATGGTGGGACTCCACTTACCTCTGCCCCCAGCACGCGTCCTCGCTGATGCTGGCAGCGGTGACCGTGGGTGACAGCCCGGTCCCGCACAGGCGAGGGCTGATAAGCTGCACCAGGGACGAGCAGACTCGGGCACAACGTCTGATGCCCAGGGTGGCTGCGGGTCCTCACAGCACCCCTCTTCCCACAGGCTGTGAAGCGTTTCCTGAAGCTGGAGTGCAAATGCCACGGGGTCAGCGGCTCCTGCACGCTAAGGACTTGTTGGCTGGCAATGTCAGATTTCCGGAAAACAGGGGATTACCTGAGGAAGAAATACAACGGGGCCATCCAGGTGACGATGAACCAGGATGGCACTGGCTTCACAGTGGCCAACAAGAACTTCAGGAAGCCCACGAAAACAGATTTGGTGTATTTTGAGAACTCACCTGATTACTGCGTGATGGACAAGTCAGCAGGTAAAAAAACAGAGCTGCAGTCGTTGCCCAAAAGCAGCTCTTCCTCCCCTCCTGGCAGACCAGCAGCTCCCAGCTGGCCCGGACTGGCAAGGCTGCTTTGGGACATCAGCTCCCCCACCAAACCCCTGTCCCTGTTGGGGGGGTTGTGCTGTAGGGGGTCACCTGGGCCCTCCATGGGTGTCAGTGCTCGCTGTGTCCCCACAGCACCTCACGCCTGCGCAGACAGGAGCGGGTTTGTCCAAAATCCCCAGGTTTTACACCAAAGATCCAAACCCATCAGGCCTCTCGTAATGACTGTAGTGCAGCATCTCCCCAGAGCTGTTCTCCTGCAGAGCAAAGCTCCCTTCAGCAGGCAATAGGAGTCCATTTCATGCAGCAGGCTGCTCCTCTGAGCGCAGCCCGAGGCTGGGCTGGGAGCGGGGACGGTGGCATCAGGGCTGCCCAGCTCCTGCGGAGAGGATCCGTGGTTCTCCAGCCCTGAGCATCCCTGGGCCAGGGGTTTGCAGGAGGGCAGCACGGGGCAGGGGTGGAGGAGGCGATTGAACGAGGCGGAGAAGGAACGCCCTGACCCGCTCTCGCTCCCTTCTGCAGGCTCCCTGGGCACGGCCGGTCGTGTGTGCAACAAGATGTCGCGCGGGACGGACGGCTGCGAGGTGATGTGCTGCGGGCGGGGGTACGACACCACGCGCGTCACTCGCATCACCAAGTGCGAGTGCAAGTTCCACTGGTGCTGCGCTGTGCGCTGCAAGGAGTGCGAGGACACTGTGGACGTGCACACGTGTAAAGCACCGAAACGGGCCGAGTGGCTGGACCAGACCTGAGGAGACGGGAGTGCAGAGGGAAGAATCTACTGCCACCCTCTCCCCAGTTTTTAAACCCTGTGCCCTGAGGGCCATGACATTCTGGGAGGTGTAGTTCAACTGCATGGCTTTTATTTAATTAATTCTCCAAAGCACTAAAGCAAGGACTGCATTTCCCAGGAGGTACTGTGGACCCTTCGATTTGCTCAGCAAAACTAATCCCCTACCTAGGAGGAGTCTGCAGGCCTTGCTTAAACTGTGAAACTGCCATCGACCGTTGTTCTCTCTGCAAAGGGACGGTGCAACCCATACGGACTCGGAGGATCGATCGTCGGGATGCGATGGCTGAGGAAACCTGCACCTCCCTGGAGAATTTACGTTGCAGTAAAGTTTCACCAGCAACACACACTAGTTCAGAATAATCCACTTTTGCAGAAAGCATTCCTGCTTTTACATTTTGCAAGGCCAGAGGAAGGGCATTGCAAATCCATAAGACGGTTCCGTGATCCCTGCGTTTCCCGCGAGCGGACCCGGCACGCCGCCCCGGCCGCACTGCTGACCCCGCCGAGCAAGGGAATCTGCACAAGGCTTCTCCCCACCTCCCAGCACAGGTGACGAGCGGAGTTGTCAGTGGAACTGAAACCTGAGTGACTGCACCGGGACAAGGGCCACCCCTTGGTGCTGGCAGGCACAGAGGGCTGGAGAACGCAGAGGAAACCGGTGAACTTACTGGTAGGTTCTGAAGTCAGCAGACACGACAGCGTCTCTGTAAAACTCACTTGTATGTTGTGTATACTGCTTATTATTTTAAGTCAAAATTCATTATAAACCTATATCAGAAAATGATGTTCTTTGCTTTTTGAATTCCTACACGCCCAGCTGGGCCCTTCCCCAGAGCAGGATCAGCCCAGCATTTCCTCTCCCTGCCTGCAGCTCCCATGGCCTGGAGCAGGGACCTCCCTGTGCTGGGAGCCGCCATTTCCCACAGGGCAGCCGCAGCATCCAGTGTGCAAAGCCCCAGGGAATCCTTCCTAAGCAGCAGCACGCTCCAGGGCGTCTAACGACACGGCACTGGGTCCAGCAGGACAGGCTAGATTAGCTTCCAAACCTTTCCCATTAAAAAACAAACCAACAAACCAACCAACCAACACCCAAAACTTGAATGATCAACTAAAATTGAAGCTGGTAAGAGGAGGGGAGGCAGCTGCAGAGCTGGCAGTAGATAACGTTACAGACATCAACCTCTCATCTCTAGGAATTTCCTCAATTATTTTGTCACCCAGCTTGGGCAAGCAGTGATTGCAAACTTGGTTTGGTGTACAGATATTTTATAGAGTCTGGTCAAAAGGCACCAGTCCACACCAGCAGACTCAATGTACAAGACAGTTGGACCTACAAACGAAATTGATCTAGGTTAAAAACAAAATAAAACCACCAACAACAACAACAAAAAAAAAAAAAAACCACAAACCAAAACCTTAATCTTTTTAGTTCCTGAGCACACGCTGAAGCTGAGGGGTGCTTCCACCCTTCCCTCCAAGAGCTTGCCCACCCATCGTCCCGGGCAGGCTGTGCTTTCTCCCTGTCCCAGGAAAAAATGTTGGTAGCTTTCCGACTGCTGATCATCACCGTGCTGGTGGGCAGGTAAGGAGCTTTCACGCACTCACAGCAAGTTTTCATGACAGTTAGAAGCTTACCACAACAACGGGGAAGGACAAGTCGCCAGCAACGCTCCCCTGTGAATGCTTTTAGCGGGGGTCTGCTTTCACACTGCTCTCGCTGCCCGAGGGGCTGCCGGAGCCCCCCAGCAGCCGGGGTTTTCTCCCGGCAGCAGCGAGATGCGCAAGCAGAGGGAGCTGAGCAGGCTGCAGCGGCGACGTCTCAGGGAAGGTCAAAGTAGCAGGATGGGATTAAGGCAAAGAAGATTATTCCGGTCCTAAGCCACCCATCAGCTACTGCACGAAGAGCACCTCTGAGCGGGGATTTTACCCGATGGCCCTAGGAAATATTAGTTTAAGTGGTGAGAGAAACCGCTTTGAAAACTGCTTTGATGGGAACTGCTCAGAGAATTTAGAGCCTGCCATGGGCCAGATCAGAGCACCTTACTCTGTGCCAGACCACCGAGAGTGCTCACGCAGAAAAAAGAGACCTTCGGCAGAGCTGCTGCAGAGCAGACACCAAGAAGGCGATGTTTTAACAGAGCTAAAACGGTTACAGGAATCCCACCTCCCCGCTGCGTTTCTTAGAGTTAAACCATCTCCCTTTGAACCCGCACCAACAGCGCGAGAGGGCCGAGCAGCACCTTCTGCCCCCCCTGCAGAGCTTACACCCGTGCTGGTGTTTACGGGGGAGGCTCCTGGGTCGCACCCCAGGCCCTTCGAAGCCCTCTGAATTTCAAGGAGAGGCAATTTCCCCGAAGATTTGCTCCATCTCAGCTGCGCCGAGGAATGCTGGCAGGTGAGCGGGAGGCCTGAGCCAGGGCGCAGGCAGGTCAAGCGCAGCGTCCATCAGCACGCAGGCTCATCTACCGGGAAGGGCTCCCTCATTTATCTTCATTACCGCTCCACCCAGCATCCATTTACGACAGGCTTTGAAAAAAGGCTGCCCCGTCGGCAATCCATCCAAGCCTCCCTCCCAGAGCAGGACACGCTCCATGGGCTGGGAGGGACGTGGTGCCCGGGGACCCTGGCTCAGCCATCGAGGAACATTTCTTCCTCTCCAGGGAGCCCGGGAGGTGTCCCCAGCAGAAGTACTGCTCCCTAGCAGATCTGTAGGCCCACCTGATGAGTGACATCCTAATCGATGGCTGCTGCCAAAATATGTCTTCCCTTTGAATGCAGATGTTCAACATTTCAAAACAAAGGAGAAAACCCCCAAGGACAGGCTGGCTCGGGTTTAGTGGCTTCCCCCCTTTCCCATATCATCACCAAAAACCTGCGCGCCTCCAGCACTCTGCAGAATAACCACAGCTGAGAAGGCAACCCTCCATAGCCCTGCCAGGTCCCCTGGCACGACGGGGCTCCCTGCCCAGCTGCCGTCCCTGTCACCGCGCAGCAGTAAATCAGAGTTAAAATACCTGGCAGCAGGTACCAGTGTTACCAGCAGTCGCAGAGACAGCCCGACGAGCTCGAGCCTACCCAACAGGGGAGCCGAGCGTCTCTTCTGCAAAGGGCTACGCAAGACTACACTTGCTTCTTGTTTGTTAACAAGCAATTAGCAAGAGCACAATGCCTGGCAATCAGAAATGCTCTGGTTAGCCAGAGCTAACTGCCGGGGCGTGTGCAAGGCAACGTCCCACTGCGGGCTGAAGGAAATTCGGAGTGGTCTGTGTGCTCCCGCAGAGGAGCCCTGCCGAAGCTCCCTCCAGCACACCCACCCTCAGCGAGCAGATGTTTTCCATCTACAAACGTTTATGAGGCTGCAGTCTCATCGGGGAACGCTCCGTTTCTCTCACAAGCCCCTCTTAAGTAATCTGCCTAAAACGCACAGGGAGCCTCTCATGCAAGAGCATCTTCTAATTACCCTCCAGTCAAAAGCATGTCTGATCTCAAGGACCAGGAGCAGAATTAATCGCTTAACGAGCTTCTGAAGAAATTGCCTTCTTTGAAGAAACTGGACAGGACAGACAGGAGGAGGTAGGAGGCATTGGAAACACTGGATCCACATCAATTTGGGGTATTTTCTCTGCTAAACCACGTGTGAGTGAGAGCGGGCCCTAGCCCAGGTGCCACCACCGTTTTCCTGGATGATATATACATAGGATCAATTATATTTTTGAGCCCCCGCAACACAGTGTACACACTGCTCAGCCACACCCCAGCCCTGAAACCCCCCGGTCGCTGCCGTGGGCCCTTTCTGTTCACCATCGCGTTCGTACACGCGCACAGGGCTCTGCTCACGTACCTCTGCCAGCGACAGCATGCTCTCTGGGGGTCACCTGCCCGAACGGGTCCAGCTCTCGGGGACAGACGTGTCGGGGCATTGACTCACAGCTGCAGCACCTGGCCAGGGCTATGCCGGAGCCGTCCCGTCCCGTGTTAGCGAAGCCGAGCCACGGAGGGCTGCTCCAGCTGGCAGGAGGGGGGTCACGACTCTGGAATCTCAGCGGATGAGTCAAAGCGGGAGAATGCAATAGTCACACACTGTGTCACACTGTTTTATAACTGATGATAGCCTCAGCCAAATCAGAAGAGAAATCAGGAGGTTCTTAAGAGAAGGGTCTGAGCTGACGAGGCTGCGGTACGATTGCACAACTCAGCGCATCCAGAGTAAAAGGAAACTGTCATCGGCCAGAAGCAGCGAAAGCAAGAAGATCCCCAATGGAGACACACACTCCTCTTCGCGGATGCACCCTCACTGATGCAATGAGTGTGGGTGTGTTATCTAGCTTTCCCCAATGACCAGACTCACCGAAGGCTCTACCAAAAAGCACAGTGCAACAATCTAAGCTGGAAATGAGGAAAATTCCAAGCACATGAGTAGCATCCCTGATCACTGTCTTCTTCCTATAATGCTAAGGGCTGGGGCATGCAGCGCACGCCCCGCTTCGGGAGGAGAGAGCCAGGAGAGCAGAGACAGAGCTGGAAACCGAAGCTGCTTTTCCTCTCTGTCCACCTTCATTAAAGTTAGGTGAATCCAGACCTCAGAAGCCTACTATGATTGCTACCATCAACGAGACCTGATGTTTAGAGATTTTTGACCCAGAAGCAGCAGATCAGAACAGTTCACATGTCACCTATGCAACCACACAGCCTTAACTGCAGGAGAGAGGGAGGCGTCTGTCTGTCCTGTGTAACAGCAAAGCAGGGCAAGCTGGGCACCACCCAGAGGCTGGCAGAGCACAGACCCCATCTGCTCTCTGCCCTTGCTACCACCACCATCCCTGCTCACACAGCACAGTGCACATCTGCTCCCTGCCTCCACAGCTGGTCCCATTCTGACCCTCCGCACAGCCGCACGTGGCTGCCAACCCCACACCCCATAGATCAGCAGTTTGGGAGGCTCATCTCCCCTCAGCGTGTCATCTCTGGGCAGAGGGAAGGGCAAAGGTAATTTATGTCTGTACGAGCCCCGTACCCCGTACGTACGTCTCCCTGTCTCTAAGGCAGTTTGCTCTCGCATTTAACCTCTTCAGCCTGCTGGCACTGGAGGTGGATGATGCAGTTTGTGGAGAGGTGCAGGCACTTCGCTCTCCCCCTCCCCCTGGAATCTTCCTCTCACTTGTGGTCCTTGGGATTCACCCAATGTTTCTCAGAAAAAAAAAAAAAAAAAAAAAAAAAAAAAAAAAAAAAAAAGAGGACCTCAAGACAAGTATGCATTTAATAAGCAGTGAGACAAATAAGCTCCAGTTATCCCAGCAGAATTACAACACCAGAGAACAATTTTCTGCATTCCTCTGAAGGCCTGAAGGAACCCAATTGCCTGCTCTCAGCCTAAATAGGTACCAGACACCAAGTGCTCCATAAGCAAACAGAGCCCCCAAAGTGCAAAAATGAAATAAGTAAAAAGCTTCACGTTACATATAAACCAGCCGTTTGCACCTTGTTATTAATGGTCTTGACTATGACCTTTAAACCCTGCCTTGCTCAGAGTCAGGGATCTACGAGCCTTGGCACCCTCACAACAATTCCAGGACGAGGAGCAGGGAATAAACAAGCCTGGCCAGCACCGGAAGAGACATGGGAAGGGAACCGGCTTGTGACAAACCCTGACCAAGAACCACTCCAGCGCGGCAGCCGGAGCCAGGAGGTGACCATCTCCACCATGAATTTGCCAACGTAACCTGGCTGACTGACAGCATGAGAAGTCCTACTGCAACACACACACATGCATACAGCTGCAACACATGCATCTGTCCCCAGCTTCAGTGAACTCGCAGCATGGTAAATAACGGCAAGAGAGCTCATTCCCAGGGGTGTTCTGATGTGGTTTGTAAGCCCATGTGAACTGGAGTTGCCATGAGCAGACCCTGTTACCCAGAAATATCGATGAGTCTAAACTGCCTCACCGCTGCTCTAAGAGTTTTATTCTCGTAACAGTGCCAATAGCCAGAGGAAAGTTTTAGCCCTTGCAAGCCGTCCAGTACGAAGTCACCAGCACGGGAGGAGCTGACCCGGCACCAGCCGTGGTTGGAGAGGGCTCTGGAGACACGCACATGCCTGGCTTGCTCTTGCATCCTTCCCCGGGCAGCTGGCACGGCCACTGCAGCAGCCACCATCCTGATACGGCACACTGGACTGAAACGTTCCTACCTGCAGGAGGGCTGGTGACAGACGGAAGGCGTGGCTGTCACTCTTCCAAAGTTACTAATAAAGGAGGTACACAGGAGCAGTACACCTGATGGGCACGCGTCAGCCCCAAAGGAGCAGTGTGTCTAAATGACATCAAATTAGGTATTAACTTCCAAATACTCCATTTACATCAGCCAACATCAGAAAGTTCTGTTTCCGTAACAAGACAACAAATCATGCTGGTGTGATCTCTCTGGATGCACGTGCAATGAAAGTCCTGACCCACAAACAGCTTCAGACACTTCTCATTGAGATCACTGGTGAGACAGGGCAAATTCACACCAGAATTTAGTTGCCCAGTTGCCTCACAAACAATAGCTTTACTACCCGTGATAGCACTTCCCCTCTTCCCTTCCCTTCCTGTCCTTTTTGGAGATTACTTCTGGAAAAGTAAGAGGCTGGCAGGCAGAAATGCAGCTTTCCTCTGCCTGGACATTCTGATCTGTCATGACATGGTGAGCACTGTGAGCAACAAAAAAACCCAAACCAAAAATACTATAACTACCCTGATTTACAAACACAAGTATTAGCAACAAGCATATAAATAAATGCTGAATGAAATGAAAATTTGAGAAGCCTACTAACCCCACATACAGCCTCGCGGAATGGCATTTGCCAGCCTGGTGGCTCTAAGGTCACCCAGTGCATGTTTCAGGGAAACAGCCACAAGCCATCCTGTCTGTTCTCAGCCACAACTGCCATTTTTAACAGACACACGTACATACACGCATGCAGCTTTACTGCACGTGGACTGATACGGTGTTCCTACGGCACGGACCAGGGGCTAAGTCCCTGCTCCTAAGTGGCAAAGGAATGTTCCTCTAAAGCATGAAGAGTCCTGCTAGGAAATCACAGAGCTCCTCCTTCCTCAAGAATTACTGGCACTTCTAGAGAGACAGGAAGATTTTCATTACATCCCTGCTGCCAGCTATACTTTCAGCCTAAGTCCATCCCCTTTCTGTTGCTGCTATGTCAGGGGAGGACAGTGAAAGAAAGCAGCTCTTGGGATGATACATGGGAGGCAGCGCTTCATTTATAACCCCACACAAACGCTGGAAAATGTTCAACTTTAAAAAGCATTAGGTTGGTTACCTTATGGGCCCCTGCGGCCCAAGAAGTGAAATTACATGAACACAACATGTCTATTAATCACCACTCTGATTCCACGGGGAGAAACAGCCCCAGTGTCATACATTCAACTGGAAAGAAAGTTGGGAAAATTACCTACTAGTAGTTAGGCAACTCAAAAAAATTGGTAATGCCTTTCCATAGGGCTCCCCTCTTGACTCCTCAGCAAATTCAAGCAGTTAACTTGGATTAAAGCCAGTCAATACAGATATACAGTGGGGAGTAACAACGGCATTTCTGCCGAAACACGCGTTTCCTCTCAGTCACAAATAAGCTACACTACGTGACACGCACAGGTGACTGTCCACTGCACAGTATTTTGTTTATAAAGAAGGATTAAAAAAAAAAGTCTTCTGTGTCAAGATAGATTATAAGTCAATTCAAACTGACCTGTAATTGATTCATTTAGGCATTATTTCAGAGAACAGAGTAGGCTACAGCAAGCTTCTTCCATCCAGGATTCAGAAACAAGAATAATGTACACCACCTGCGACAGAAGCCATCAACACCATGGCTTATATCCATCCTTCCCAAAGATCAGTGAACATTAAACATGTAAAATCTCCCTGTTATTACGGGTAAGTGTATGTGTTTATCTGCAACATGTAAGATGATGGACAACTTCTCATGTGCTCAGAATTAGGACTTATCCCCAAGCCTGTGCTATTTTTACCATTTCCACTCTTAAGAAGCCTTGGCTAACGTGACTCCGCTTCCTCAATGCCGACCAGCAGACTCGAACGTGAAAAAGCAGATATTTTCTCTAATGGGGGAGAGTGGAAATGGAGGTCATACCAATTACCTCAAACCACTTGGCTCCCACAGCCATCTTTTCACCTCTGCAGTAAACAAACCCTTGTGGCTGGTTCATATATGAAGCAATTCCTTTGAAGAGTGCTCCACATCTCAGTTCTCTTCAAGTCTTGCTATCAACAATGACAGTACTTTGGACTAACAGGTTCCGGTGTCCCAAAAAGACTCCCATGCAGATACCACAACCACTTTTGGCAGTTTCAGAATCCATCCTGCTATTCGAAGGCAAAGCAGTTTGAAAGAAAAGATGCACCATTAAATCTAAAGAAGTAAAAATATGGAATAGTGGAGTTTATACTACAATTCGCTTGCATAAGGCAAGCTTACAGGATACAGAAGAAACAAATCTTTGTTTGCATGTTATCTATATGAAACAGATGCTTAAGAAGTGAACAAAAACGATGTGTTAAGAAGCAACCTTTTAATAAAGAAAGCAGAACCATACTTTGCTGTTAACAAACATTTTGAAAAAGGCTTATAAAATTAAATCTAAGCCAATTATCTGGTGCACTTGCAGCTGGGAAGGAAGTGTCAATACTCCAAACATCTGCTCAGTTTCTGTCCTCTCTTTTCTTACGGAGTACATATTAGCTTCCAGTTGTACAAGTGATTAAGAGAGCAATAAGGTATTGCTCAACAAAAATTATTTTCTGAGATTATTACAGACTAAGGTCAAAGAAGAAATTCATATGTTAAGCACCATTACCAACGTGGAAGCCTGTCAAAGATCCCAGTTTGAATAGCACAGCTTGCTTCCTTGCGCCCCACATGTAGGGGTCAGCTAACAGCCGGGGTGAGGCTCGGGAGAACAACAGAACTGAACCATCGTGGAAAGCACGCTCCAGTCACACTGGGGCCTGCTGATGCCAGGGACTGAACAGCAGGAGGACTTTGATGTTTTCCATAATGAAGCTGAAGGGTGAAAGAAGAGTCCCAAAGCACTGGAAGAAACAAAACAACAACAAATTAGCTCAATTTCAAAACCAATGTCCTTTTACAGGCTCAAGATACAAATGAAAAAACACTCTATATCTCTCCCTCAAGGCAACAGAGCTACCATCCCCTCAACACTGATGCCGTGAAATAGGCTTGTAGTAAACAATAAATATTAATCAAGAGACACAAAAGAAAAAAAAAACAACCTCTCGGCAGCCACGGCTCCAGCCTCATCCACTCACCCCTGGTGCGGTCGGCTCAGCCGGAGGCCAGCGCGCTGGGAGCACTCACAGGCCACAGCACCCGCAGCACCTAGGCAGAGGGCGGAGGAAGGACGGGTTAGGACGGAGTTTCTCTGTGCTACAACTCCTCCAGTTGCTCCGAGCACCGCGCCAGCAGAGCCGAACAGGCTGGGGAGGAAGACAGCCTATTTTCTCAGGTATTCTAGCACGGATTATTTACAGGTCATTGACTCAAACATGGGAAAACTGAACAGACAATCCACCAAGACCAGCCCGTGCTTCCAGACAGAATCCATATTCTAGATGCCATCTAAACAGTTCCAGAAATAAAGATTAGGCTAAAACAAATGGTGCAAACTCTCTGCACCTTCTCAACCCATCCCCCAAGTATTCTGCCGGGACTGGTGTTATCCTCACACAAACCCTCTTTTCATGAGGCAGCAGTGACAGGGCTCATTTACTTTGAGGGTTTTACTTTGGCCCTCCTGGCTTCTATCATAACCTCAAATATTACATTAAAAAGGCTTTTAAAACATAACATTCACAGCAGCGCAGGAGCTTTTCACTGCAGCTAGCTCCTTCCCTGCCTGTCTGCGTGTGGCACCTTCCCATTAAGTGCATGAGTTAAGATGTAGATTAGCAAGGCAAGGAACCTTTGCCCTCGGCATGGACGCTCGGCTGTGACAGGAAACTGCAGGCTTTCTCTCTGTGAAGTGTGGAGCCGCTCATTACACATTGGCAGGGAAGTGCACATCTCCAAACTATACACATTTTCTCTTAGATAAGCAAAAGACTCAAGTGTTTATAAATATGAAAAGTTCAGCAGCTGGCTAAAAAGTTAATTCTCCAGTCTCACTTAATGAGCTTTGGGGAAAGTGGTAGGGGGATTTGTTCAGAAAGCAAAGCAGAGTGTCACAGAAAGCAGGACTTGCCAGACGCGGCTCTGTTTAGCCCTACTTTCTGTCTCTAGATGGCTGCTATCAGCAAAATGGCAAGGAATCCTCTAACGGGCACGAGGGAACAATCAGAATAATAAATGTTTTCTCCTAATCTTGCAATCATAAAAATTAGCCCATTATTAATCCAAGTCCCATGACTATTTTCCTTTGTTGTGAAAATATCAAGCAATCCCTATCAAAACACTTTGGAACATGTGCCATCTTAGGATTTTGTCCAATTCCCTGAACAAGGAAGTTGTTTTCAGCAGGATTCAGCAGGAACACTGCTGCAACATTTTTTTTTTTGTACTTTATTATTAACTAACACTGGTCTGTTCCAGTAGCAAAAGGCTCAGACGTTCAAAGAAGGGGACTCATTTGCCTGGAACGTAAGCGTGCTGGTTGTTTTCAGGGACTTCTGAGAAGCCTATTTACGGTGCCTGCTGTCACTCTGCATCGCTAGTTTTCCTGAAAGCAGACTTCTCAGTGTCTTTATAAAATACTCCAGAAGGAACTGTGCAACATCGCTTTTGCAAGATAATACATAGCTACCCAGTTCTCCACCTGTGTAATTATTAAAAAATAAAAATTCATACTGAATGGAAAAACAGACTCTTTTGTCTGCAGTTTCAACAGAAACTGTTTTATGTAACAGCGTGCTTTTCAGCTTGCTCAGTGAACTGTACAGATTACTGCCATCTCTTTTGCATACCTCCTCCCTTCTGTCACTTACTGAGAAAATTCTAAACAGCAGCTACTTAAGAAACAGAGCTGTCTCTGATGATTGAGAACAGAGTGATTCTCCAAGAGATCAGAAATCCAGCTGAAACAACCAGCGAGGCTGAGCTCTCACCCACCAAGAGCACGCGCGCTGGTACCGCAGGTCACACGCAGCGCTCTGCCACAGCTTATTCCCCCGTCCTCACCGGCACCGACTCACACAGTACATCTTCCCTTGGTCAAACAATATTAAAAGTCCGAGTTGCAAGAGAACTATTAAGCCACAGTTGGCTCTAACTTGATCCATAAACGCTGAGCACTTCTGCCAGCATCAGTCCCCAGCGTCTGTAAACCCCTCCACCTGCGCACGACAACGAAAATCCCTCTGGCGCCTGGTCCCAGGGCCCGGCAGCGCGGAGGCAGGACTGCCTCCCGTTCCCGAGGGAGCCAACCCGTGGCCGCTGCCAGGGCTCAAGTCTCTGTGGATGGTGCTCTACACTGTATACATTGGAACTAGCAAATGCTTCATTGTGATTTTTGGCCACTTGGAATATTTTTAGCAATTTGCCAAGGTTTACCCTGTGATTTATTATGGAGGAAACAAACTCAAGTACTAACAAATGAAAATATGTAAACTCTGACTTTTCAAGTCAATAGAAAGGTATTCAACTTCTTAAAACCCTTCAGAGGCACGCAGTTCACTGTAGATTGAACTGCTGGAAATAACAGTTTGATTAAGAAGCAAAGGAAATCCAATCTAAGTAGTCATATTTAAGCCAGTTTGAGATCTATAGTGAAAAATACACGATACTTTCCAATTGTAACTCCTAAAACCGTGTTCTAGATTTGCTGGAAATTCAACGATTCAGTAATTGTTGGAAATATATTTTGTATGGCTTTATCACTAAGGCCAAAGCACTCCAGGTATCTACCATCCAGAAGTTTATTACCTCAAATTACTGTATGTAATAAGTTAAAATACAGCATCATGAAAAAAATACCTAAAATAATGTATATACAGGAAAAAAATATTTCATTTTGAAAGCTTAAAGCACTGGAATTACCTGCAGATATAGCACTAATACAGCAAATAATTCTTTTATTACGGTACTCTTGGGTGGAGAGGCAGGAGTCATTAAAGAGAAGGCCCGTTTTCAGTATGAAAATTCTACTAGATGCCACCGCTACGTGCCTCCAGAACACACCAGATAATTCTTTATGAAGCGTTAGCAGCCATCACTGCATTATCTATAGTGAAAATACTGAAGCAATCAGTGAATAAAATCGGAAGTGTTAGTTTGATACTGAATATCATTGTTTCTTACAAGTTTTCTGAATGCTTCTGAAAACACCAGGAATGGGATCATAGAATCATAGACTCTTACAGTTGGAAGCGACCTGCAAGATCAAGTCCAACCGATCAAGAGTACAATAATCTAGTAACTAAAATAAAGAATACTAGTCATTAGAGTATGAGTGGGAGTTAACATTAATTCTGTCTAGAACAGTAGAACCCTGGAAGATGGCATTTCCCTCTCAGCTGCCAATCTCAAGAGAGTAACACAGAATTCACTTCTTGTCTGTCTGTCTCAGCGCAGTCTCCACTTTCGCCAGTATTAAGCTAGCACAGTGAGCTGCAGGAACCCCTTGGTCTGTGCCGGCCACCACCGTGACTTGTTTGGTGGAGCGATGCGGCGACGTGCGTCCTTCCTGATCACCTTTTCAGCTGAACAGACACTAGCTATCCTTTCCTACAGAAAGTGACATAAAAACCACTGCCAAATGACGAAACCCTGGGAGTTTTTTCCCCACACTTGGACATGTCACTTGACATTCCAAATGCCATTGTGCAAAGCCATTTAACTTGTACAAAGTCTTTTTTTGGTTCAAGAAACCCAGCAGAGAGAACTTCACCAAGCAATTCTTTGTTAGCATAACATTTGACCTTGTATCTCTTTGGAAATCATACAACTTTGCTAATGCAGTCCTCACAGAATTAATCAAGCAGATAGTTAGACCCTAGTTACTACGAAGCCAGCCAATTATGAGCAGCACTGAAATTTGTCACTGGCATGTCCAACTACATTTTCCAACATAAAGATCAGCAGAACTGTGTGGAAAAGAGGCCCTGCTCGCAGACCTACATGACTTGGACATCGCAGTCTAGAATTGCTAGCAAAGCCAACACTTGTAGGAACAAAGTATTCTTGAGAAAAAAGGCTTATCTCCTGGGTCCCCATTACCTGCTGCGTTAAAACAGCAAGAAAGTGTCACGCCTTTCACCCTCTATTTTGACTAGTAAAGCCAGAATAAACGATTCATTGAGAGCTCAGAGCTCGCTCTTTGCCGCTGTGCTCTACTGCGTGAGATGCACAGCCCAGTAAAGGCCAGACACACTGCATGGCTTCGTTTGAGAAGCGGCGAGAGGAAGCTCTCTCTGCGGTTTCTCCCTCTGTTGAGGTACAACAGCACAGCTTTCAGAGTCCACGGAAAGAGGAAAAGGCTACAGCAGCAATGTTAACAGCTAAGCAGGGAAATGAAACCCTGAAAAAGTGGAGCAGAGAGGAGGAAAGGAGATGGGCACAGAAGGCACCCACAGGAACACATGGCTCAACAGCAGACATTTAGATATATTTAAAGCAGCACAGATTGCAAACCTGTCTAGGTAAAAGCCTGACTGTCATTGTCAAGTCCAATTTCTACCCTTGAACAGATACACAATGACAGAACTGTGGCCACTGAACATGTTCTCCATCTACAACTGGAACCAGATGAGATCTAAAACCACTGGTCCCAAAAGGTAAGTGACAGCTACATAACTTCTGAACCTGGCCAGGAAGTTAACAGTTACTAAACCTCTGATCTCATCTGTTCCATTCACACCACGCTACTAGTCTGCCGTGCTCAGCAAGGGACCTGTTTTTCCCGCAGTCCAGTCTGCCTTTTACTCACTTCTCAAAATCTCCAGTCAAGAAGCTTATTTTTTGAGAGGCTCACACTGCAGTCTTGCACTTCTACGAGAATAAAATCCATGCTCACATTGCTCCACGGCAAAATTTTTCTGGTGTCGAAATGCTGCTCTCTCACCATAAGAGTGCAAATTAAAGCCATGGTATGTTATAGTAACAGTTCACCTTCTTGTCAAAATAGACATTGTGCCCAAATTTCAACAAGTGTTTGTAACTAGATTCTCACAAGAGGAGATAAAATAATTCATGCCCCACCAGCAGGAGACTGACTAGAGCCTACTTCACCACGGACCTCAAAACTCCCGAAGATCCCACAAGTTACCTAAGCAAGTGCCATGACAGAGACAATACTTACAGCTTTAGCAAAAATGACCATCAGCTCAGGGAACTGGTGCGTGAGGAGGGCAAGCATCGCCGAAAACGAACACAGCCCTGCTGTGAAATGGATGAAAAAGGGAAGTTCCTTCTGCGGGTAAACGGAGACTTCGTGAAATGCTGAAAGGTAAAAATGAAGAATATTGACATCTGATAATGGAGGACAGTTTCCGAAATATTTACCCAGCCTTGTAACTCAGTTCTGGATTTTCAGAAGGAGTAAGCATGGACTCAAGACTATTGTGCAGCACGGTTAGGCCCCAGTACTTAAACATCTCAGGAACTTTTCCCCTACACTAAATTCTTGTCTTCGTTACTAATAGTCATTGCATATTCCTCTTCCCAATGGGCTTTATTTTTGAAGCATTTAATCAGGCTCAGTTTTTAGTACCCCCTCTTTTAACAGGACAGACAGAAGAACTGTAAAACTCACAGGCTGTCAAAATTACCTAGATCAATTTAAACAATTCAGGTGTTTTCAACCCTCTGAAGCATTAATCCTGTTACCTGAAGAGAACAGCACATCTCCCCATCCTGTAAGAAGTTCAGCAAGTACAGAACAGCCATCACATTATATACACATGCAAGGCAGATCCTTAGTACTTTTCAAAGATTTCTGGTTGGTAGGCTACAGTAAATTTTGTCAGGGCAGCTGACAGAGCAGACCTCAAGGAAAACAGTACCAGGACTAGGTTATAAATTCTGTACATAGCAGCTCCTTGCAATTTCCAATCTCTGGTAACAAAATCAAAAGAAGGTGATTAGACAGGCTAAGGGCTGGCATATGGAGCTTTCAGCACTCAAGACACTACTACTGGTTACAAGCTGAGGATCTGTTTGGTGAATTTGCAATTACTCACTGGCTCTGAGTACCTTCAGGTCTGAATTTATCCAATAATTTTAAAGGGTTTTTAAATGAAGAAAAAAATTGTTTCTATAGACATAAGTAATTATGAAAGGGCTGCACACTTCTTGACAAGCTGTTTTTAAAATCTAGCAAAAGTCTCAAAATGTAAGTAAGCCTTTTGGTAAAACAAGAAAATACAACTGTATTCATTTTTAAACTGAAGTCTGAATTACTGCAGTTACTGCTTCTGAATGCTGGCACATTAAAACTACCATTGTGGGAACAAGCCCAGCAAAAGTGGCTTGTGCTGTGCAATTCATTAATGACAAAGTGCTTGCGGTTTGATTTGCTTTTAAGCATATGATTTTAAAGCACAACTAAGTACAACATTTGAGTTCCACGCCTAATATCTAATCAGAGATGCTTAATGTTACCCCAGAGATTATCAGCTCACCTTCTTCACATGCAGCCAGCCCGTACAGCGTGGCAGTAACGCACTGCCCTTTACTGAGCAACCAGAGGAACCACTGGTCTGCTACAGAACACCGTTATGCTCTCACACTACAGACTCACTTGGTGTTTAGCAATATGAAGCAATATAATTTAGGAAAGGTCCAAACATAAGTTAGGAAAGCATAAGGAAAAAAAAAAAAAAAAGGATTCCTTTTGCACTAGTTTTTCCCTACACTGGGAAATTAAAATCAAATCCAAAATAGATAAGGACAGCTACAGATAATTTTACACGTTCCCAGCTATTTGAGAACTGTTACTAGTCAGACCAATACAGGATTTTGGAATCATTAATTTGGTCAACATTACTTTAAATAGATAAATTTTTAAAAATTAAGTGTCAAGATTTCTTGAGGAAGTACTACAATAAAAGTGTTAAGATTATTTTATTTATGGGTCGTTTTATATTTAAAACATAACAGGAATGCGTGAGTGATTGTGTTGAAATATCTGCATGTGTTGGTGTTTAATTATGCTGGGAAGCCTACAATTTAGGGTTAGTCGCTAAGCAAGGAATTCCTTGTGCAATATCCTGCATAAGTGAGAAATGAGTAATTTAAAGCAGTCTGGGGGCAAATTTAAATTACACATTTTAAATATAACTTCAGGCTTTTAAATAGAAACATGTATGTGTAGTTTTCCTTTCCACAGCTGTGGTCTCAGCGGGTCTGCCGGTGCTTTTGCACTTTCCACTCCCATGGGACTTGTGTTTCTTCATGATGTAGAAGTTCACCCCCAAAGGAATTCTATTAACATGTACAATTAACAGTTCAGTTCTAATCTAAATAATTTTCCTATTTTCCTAAATATGATGAGCGTGGGCCCTAATGATTTAGTTTGCCTTAACTAAAGAAAAAACATGTAGGCTCATAATTGTATAATGTAATCTTGGAGTAACGGGCGGCTGGAGAAGACCTACTTTTCAGTGTCAAGCGTTAGTGTAAATCCATAAAAAACCTACACGGGTAAAAAGGAAGCATACTGTCCAGCAGACAAACATACACCAATGAATTAATGACAGAAAGCACTACATATTCTGTGAAGCTACAGATTAACCAAGAATTCTCTGTAAGATCACAGACAGGTTCTGCTAGACACCTGAATGCAGGACGGGAACCATGCAGTTATTCCTGGCTAAAAAGAAACAGCTCCTCTACCAACAGCAGTCAAATCCATGACTTCTTTTAAAAGTAACTTAAAGAACCAGTCCATTTTGTTGTTCTCAAAGTTGGCCAATCTTAGTCTGAATTTACCACACACAGACTTCATCTTTAAAGGACTTATTACAGAATCAAGCTAACATTTACCACACACACACCCCAAGTGCTTCGGGATCATTTGGGAGGGACATCAACAAATAGTTGAATCCCTTTCACTGGAAGCTCAGACTAAAAAAAAATCACAGTAAGGTAAATACAGAATACCACAAACTGGACGTGTCCTTAGCTTATGTTTTATTATCATTACTGCTAAGAAACCACTTACTTGGCAACAGTTCTCTGTCTGCTGTTTCCGTGCAACTCGGATATGGATAGAAAAGATGACCCTTCTCTAACGGGTATGGGATCATCCTAAATGCTAAAAAAAAAGCAAGTGACATTAGATCCGTATCTAAATCAAGCGACAGCTTCTCAGAAATAGAACCAATCGTGTTTGAGGTGAACAAAGACAGAGAGATTAGTCTACTGTACAGACAAAAATAAAACAAGGAGAGATACTTACTGCCTTCCCATGTACAGTGTAGCAGATTTAGAGCCCCTTCTATCCTCTTCCAGTGCTGGAGGTGAAAAAAAGCATATGCTACTGCCTCACTGTCACCTCGCTTCAGAATATGCTCTGGAGGTAGCACTAAGCTTTTCATTTCTAGTAAATACTGCAAGTAAAAACGGAAAGCATGCTTGGTTACATGGAATATTGCAAAATCTTTCATTGTGAAACATAAATTATCATCTGAGGCACAAGTGAGCATATCATACAGGAGTCAACTTCGACCTGCGGAAGAAACAGCCCGATCCTGACACAGGCACACAGCCTGCGCTCACACGGGAAGTGAACAGCAGCACACACACATCCGTGTGTAAGATTCTTGAAGTGGCGTTTTCACACACAAAATATCAGGGAAAAAAAAGGTATCTTCAGTTAAGGCAAAATAAAAATACATTCTTGTGGCATATACATGAAGTATAGTGTTGCAGGTACAATACCAATGAGCTACAACTTCAGGCTAATAAAAAAAAACAAACTCCAATGGTGGTTTTGCTCATTTACTCACTGAAAGTTTCAGTGCAGGAGGCTAAGTACTTGTTAGCTCTCAAGTAGGAGTAGCAAACCAGAAAGTGTCAGTATGCTAACCAAAGGAACAATAATAAACCAAGCCCAGGAAAATGTTGGTTTAATGTGGTTTTGCTGGACTACCACAAAGTATCTCTGATTTCATTTTTTTTCAATTTCAGCCTTCTCCGTACATCAACAGAATATCTGATGCAGAGAAGGGTCAAAGAACACAAGGATTAATCATTTTCCATTTCCCTTTAAACACAGGACATGCAATTTTGTTTTCTCATGGTACATTAAAAAAGACAGGTATTCATTTGAACTTAGCTTTTAAAAACAGATGAGTAATTTTTACAAGACTGAAATGACAGTTTCAACTCCAGTATTTACCTGTGAGTTGTTCTCTCCTAGCATGCTGTGTCTCATTCAATAACAGCCAAAGTTAATGCCTATCTTTGATCAACGTAGCTGGCAATTCCTTTGACTGTCTCCCAAAGTGTAAGAATGCAGCTAACTCACTGATTTATTTCAGCAGATGCCACAAACTATGAGATTATTTACTAATCCAGTTTGAGGACTTAACTTTTCCCATTCAGATTCTTGAAGGAATGTAGGAAGGGTTGTGCCCCAGCCAAATAAAGCACATTTACTGCCTGGCTAGGTTCTTCTCTTAGTGCCTTGGGCCTGCACTCCGGAGGGTAATATTCTTGCTAATCCCCTCTAATCCTCTTCAATTTTTTTTTTTTTATTTTTTTTTTAACACAGTAAAGGATCACTCACACGGGGCTGCTGTGGGAAAATGGTCTCCAATATCTGACCCTTGACCTGACTCTTCAGGCTCTCCGCAGTGCCCACTCTTCCACCGTGCACACTGCGCGCAGAGCAAGGGAACGGAAACGCAACGGTGGCGACGAAGCCCGCTGCAAGTATTGCCACAACACGCCAATGCCAACTGCAGGCTTCGGCGCTCTCTGCGTTCGTTACCGCATAAGCAGAAAAATTCCACACTCTGGCAGGTTTACATGACTGTGTTTAACCACCAACCAGGCAAGGCATCACTACTAAAAACACCTCGGGTCTTGCAGATTTAAGGAAGTCTTTATACACATCAAAAAATTATAAGATATTCAGAAAATTATTGGAAACAACTGTGTTACACATTATCAAAATGTAGTTACAGATCTCTAATGTGAAATGGATCAAGGGTACCATTTTTCTAGCACTGTAAAATGCCCGCCTAACTTTCCAAACAAAACTCATCCTTGTAAAAGCATAACTCAGAACAAAGAGAAACAAACATTATTTTATTTTCCTTATGCAAAATGATGCTATGTGCAAAGACAACCAGTTTCATCAGATGCAAGAACAAAGGGATTTGTACTTTACATACTCATTTATTTTTAGTCCATGGGACAGAACAGACTGCAAATTCAAAATCCAGATTTTCTTCCCCACTACCCCACTGCAAGCCATTCAGCAAGTTACTTCACTTGTGTGTGCCCTTGTTCACCTCTTTGCTTTGACTATGAGCATTTCAGAGCTCTAGACAGCCAGCACACCAATCTCTGCCCTGCCATCGAATAAATCGCTGTTTCAAAGCAATATTGTAATTAAAAAATCATGAAGACAACAGCCTAGGTATACAAGTAGAAGGGAAGATCAAATTACTGCAACCTGGAATCAGTTTCTGTGATCGTCTGTAGAACTACGGAACATATTTTGCAAACAGCCTGTTTGAAATGATCCCTACCTTCTTTAAAAAAGGTCTAAGAGGCTCCTGAAACAACTGCAGGATATATACAAAACAAAAGAACTTTTAGATAATAATGCGTTATAATCTTCTTCCCCTAAAGGCAGAGGCTAAAGAAAAATCTGTCTGAGACTGTCTGAAATGAACTTGCTACGCTCTTGATCAGTCATGCAAAGAAGCAGCAATTTCTCCGAGCAATTAGCTTTCTCGGTGCACATTCTATTCGATTGGACAGGCAGACAGAACAGAGCGGCTGGAGAATTCGAGCCTCCACAGCAACAGTCACTGGGACTCCGTGATCATTTGCAGAGGATTAGGCCCAGGACTAAGCCAACCTGCTGCATTCAAGGCTTCAAACTGAACGCATCACCAATACCAGTGCAGTAAAAAGCCACAGAAGATTTTATTTTTACCCAGTGCTCAGTGCAATCCATATCTTTGCCACTTCAAGTAATGCCAGACATTAAATTACTGTAGCAGTACTCTTGATCTTGTTTACACATGGATGAAGAAAATAAGTGACTGTAGATCTTTCAGTCACCAGAGTTCCAGAGCCATGCTTGCAAGTAAGACCAAAAAACCGCTCTGATTTCAGAACCACTACACGTGGTTATTGTTTGGATAACTTAGTTTGTCTCCAGGAATTTTAAATACCTGAATTTGTATTTATTAATGCTTACCCTTACCCAATAAAGGGCCTTTGTTAATACATTAGTGGATTTTCCAATGAGTTAGAAAATTGAGTTTAATCTTTTGGCGAAAAAGTGTTTGATCATCACCTACTGCACACAACTAACTCCAGCCACCAAACATGTACGATATAAATACTAGTGTGTTTAACGAGTCAACGGCTGGAGTTATACCCAACCTCAAGAAAACATGGGGCTAGAAAGGCTCCCATAACAAGATGGTAAGATAACATGCCTTTTTTCAGCAGACAATAAAAAGTGGTGCAATACGAAATAAAACACTCTTACCTTTGGAACATGAGGGTTAAATTCCACAGCTCTGTGAATTGCTTCCACAGCATTAATTTCTGCTGTACTGAGCCCTCTTTTGGAAGCAGTTTCTGGGGAGAACCTGAAGGGAAAAACTCACGTTGAACAAAAGTAATAAATGCTAACCAGGTGTTTATTTGTTCATGAAAAATTGACTGATTTATCAAGAAAGAGAAACAAACCTTTCCAGCAGACAAATGTTCATGTTAATTCAGATATCCTGACTGCCATCCATGCCCACATGACAAAGTTCTGTTCAACTTTTTGACACTTCGTGTCAATCACGTAAGGTAACCGAGGGCCCGATCTTTGGTAAGATTGCTACAACATCCCTACTCAGAGGTACAGCTAGATCAGCTGTGCAAACGAACTAGAATCAAAGTGAAAGGCCAGCACCAACTACCACAAATATCCTGCACCCCATCCACAAAACAAAGAGCAAGACACAGAACATAACAAGAAACCAAAAACAAAGTTTACACAAAAGCACACACATGTACATGGGTTCTTGAAAACCATCCTCACCTGTATTAACTTTATGGGTGCATGTATGTGTGTATATAAATACATTTAACTTGCTCTTAGAAACTTAACAACTACATACCAGATCCAGGCCTTTCTGATCCATATTTTACAGCATAACCCAAGATCAGCAACAAACCACAGTTCGCGCAAACGTCCTTGCTTACCTTTCTGAAACAGCTCTGGCTTTTAACAGGGCTGCTGTGTAACATATTGCTGCCGATTTTGGAAGACTGATATCTATGATAAAATAAAATAATTATGCTGTAAGATTCTATGGCAAGACAAACATTTTAAATCTACATCCTCTGAACCTAAAGATTTTTACTTGGGCAGACAATGAATGCAGTATCTGGAACATTTCAGCTATGATTAGAAACTTGGAATTTCTTTGCACAGTCTTCCTTCTGGTCACCAGTCAGTCTCAGATTAAAAACTCTGAATTGTAGTTAGATGGTAAAGAAAATTTTTTTCTTCTAAACATACCAAGACACTGAAACTGAATTGAAAGAGAAATGCATGTATAAACACACACTTAAAAACAGTGTACTTTTCCTGTACGTTTTAAACCAAGGTTTAAAATACACTTCTAACTTTCTAACCTAATTTTGCCACTGTACATTAACACAGTTTTACATAATTCTAAAAGATACTGACAAGAAGCTGACAAAAAAAAAATTAGGCATGCAGATAAATTTTAATGAAAATGCACTTTCCATTCTTTTCCAGTTCCATGGGGAAAAATTCTATTTGTTGTAGGTTTTGGAGAATATCTGAGGCCAAGTTTGAGCTGACAATTACAGATTAGAAGGTTAGCACTCCACAGTACAAGTTTACTTTAAAAGCAGACAAAGTCTGGGGTCTAATTCCCAAGTACCATGTTGTGTATAGTCAGATGGCTCTTGCTTTTTTTGTAAATCCCATCCTGGGCTTGTCCATCACTTATTAGAAGTCTGGCTGTCGTGTCAACCAAAACACAGGGGCGCTACAGAGAGTTTGAAGCTCATACTCATTTTTCCAGATGCTTAGAAAAAAAATCAGCAACACTTTCTTAAGAAAGAGGTGCAATTCCTGATGTTAACACAAAGCACCAGGAAAAGAGCAAATTATTTTGTTAAATTAACAAGAACCCACACAGAACAACATGGACAGTCAAGTAAGAGGAGCAGGCTGCTAGGGTGGCCACGCACTGGGGGCACAGGATTTGGGCAAGAATGTCATACTTTCGGTTCCCTGAAGCAATAAAGAACAGACACACGAAAGAGAACATACCAATTTCTCAAGGGCAGGGAATGAGTGCCACAAAATACTGCTTCTATGTCCCTGCATTCTGAAGAGGATTTAAGGGACACCTTTGACAGCAGCACTTTATACACTAGTGATGTGGGCATTTTCTAGGTGGCAAAACTCTGAGGACAATAAGAAAGTGAGTATATATTTTATTAACCTTTATCTAGGCTTGCACACCACCTGAAATGTATTAGTTGAGATGGAAAGTGAAAGCTAACTGCTGCCATTTAACGGACCAAAGCTTGCACACCACTAATCTCTGGCAAGCAGCATGACTGCACGTTGCTAATATCTGGCAAGCAACCTCAGCATGACAGAGTCACGAGGCCAAGTCTAGAAGACGATGGACGGAAGGCTACCTTTTCCAGCCTACCTACATCGGTCACTCAGGGGCTCTGTGCTGACTGGAAAAGGCTGATGAATTCATACATAACCAGGGAAGCAGAAGAGATTAAAAAATTAATATAATCCTTGAATTGAAGGAAAGTGAGCTCCAAGATGTCTTTACAGATTATAAGCAACTTAAAACATAAAAAGTAATTTGTATGCAATTTAGCTTGCCTAAATTTGACCTCATCATTCACACAAAAAAAAAAACTTGACTCGCACTCTGGAAGCGCCTATTCAATGCCGATGAAGGGAACGTAGCCAACTAGCTGAGATCAAGAGCAGACATCGGCTTTTGGATAGACACACCCTACCCACCTCACCTATACTCTTAGCCAGAAACACCAGTACTTCCCAGTAGGCATCACTTACCATCATACTTCGCTAAAACTGCCTGGACATCTGCATAAGCCTGTAACTCCAGCAGTGCCTCCAGGAGGTTTTCATGAATATTCAGCATACTGAGAAGTGGAAACTCTTTCATCAACTGCAAATCAGTAAAGAGAAATAAATTAAGCACATCCAGAATTGCTCTTGAATCCCTGAAACACTTAACAGACATCAGGACAATAATGTAAGCTTTTTCAACGTTCTGTTCTTTCACAGTCTTGGAAACTGACACGTAAGCAGCATGAAAAGAATTGCATCCTTTCTACCTTGAAGGCATCACTTGTTTCCTGTACTCACCTACTGGGACATAAGTATATGGAGGTTCATACAACACACTCTCAGCCCAAATTTGCACGTCTCACAGTGAGTTCTTTTGGTTAGCAATATTTTCCTACATAAAAATAAGTCATTATGATGCAGCTTGGGCAAGTGGAAGAAAAATTATGGTGAAGTACAAAGTTGAATACTTTGACAAGTTAGTTGTTGAGTCAAGTATGAAGCAAACTGGACAACAGAGCTGTGAACATACGACATTATATAATATGAAAATTTAAAACCTAGATGTAGGGACGAAAAAAAACTGTTCTTAAGAAAAATAATGAACCATGATGTGCAAACCTCATTGGAAAATAATTCAGTTAGATTCATTATGATGCCTAGGAAGGAATTTTAAACCATCAATTCGGACAACGTGACTGAAAACAACAGGAGTTGTTCAATTTCTTTTACTTACATCTCTCATCATTTTTACTGCTTCTCGTATTCTTCCAAGTTTTCTTGCACACATAGCTAGCCTCCTTTTCACATACACCAATACATTTGTGTCTCTTCCTGATTAAGACAACAACAAAAAAAAAAAAATAAAATCAGTCTGTAAGTTTCAATCCTTACATCTCTTTCCCTCTCTCACAAAAAAAAAGCCCTACAATCTTTTTCCAACTACATGTAAAAGCATAAAATAATTACTACTGCTGTCCCAACCAAGGCCCATCTAGACCAACATCAGCAACTTTTAACTAGATTAAATGACGGGGGGAGGGGGAATCTTTTTTTCCAAAATGTTGGGTGGAATAAAAGAAGGTGCTACTGACACACACCAATTGCTTCATTAGTCTGCTCTACCTATCCAACTTTCCAAAACAACCATGTATTGAGTCTGAACAAGACAACCCATGGCGAACACACAGCGTAACTGCCCCTTCCTAAGTTTCAGCTGGGTACTACAAAAGATCCCATAGCACGTCATGCATGAGCACGGATAAAATAGTAGGAACTGCCTCACTGGACTCGGAATGAAACTAGAATCACTAATTATAACTTCAGTTTTACGTATCTGCTCACACTAGAAGAAGAGTTTACGTGATTCAGAAGTGCTTACTCAGCTGTGCTTCGTGCTGGGGACTTTGGGAATGGCAGTTCTGAGACTTTCTGTAAATCATTTCTCCTGCTTTCAGAGCCTGCTTGAAATACTTCTCAGCATCTACAATAGTTGTTGCTTCTTCCTCAGCCAAGAGGACATATGCAGTGGCACAACTGTAATAAGGAAAAAAACCACTAATTATTCTGAGGGACAAAGTGTAATAGTTTTTAGTAAGTGTTAAAAGCATTAGAAATGGGCAGTTTTCACCAAGCATTGACAATATTAAAGTATCAAAATATTGACTTATGTTCAAATGGTGAGTTTCAGGAAAACAGAAACCCTTTCCATTTTACAGGAAAACACAAATCTGGGAAAGAACAAAAGAAAGAATTGTAACACCAAGTCAAATAATTTTCCTACAAATATTTAAAATGCCCTGGTAATTGTCTGGAGAGGCTTCGTTGTGTTTGGTTTGCTTTGCTTTTTTAAAACCAGGATGTAGACATTTTACACAAAAACACCCAGACTACATAGCAAAACAGATCACAGAAGTGAGTGAAATTCTTTTGTTTGTATTATAAGAGTATTTTTAAATCCCTTACAGGAGTGGTGCCTATGAACTCCAAACACAGTATAACCATAATGCCATCTCTGAAATACATGCGATCTCGTATTCATTTTAGACTGTTCCACATCTGAATAAAATTCCTCATTTGTTATTGCTACTGACACAAAGATATTTAAAAAAAAGAATTTCCCAAGAAAGAGAAAAAAGCCATTTTTTTAGAGAACAGTTCAATACTTCAGTATAACTGACAGCCACATGCAATTCTCACAGTCACAGAAATCCCCCTGAAGCTATTCAGAACTGTGCTAAATCTGAATTATCAGAACAAGAAACTCACAGTGTGCTCAATATCACTCCTCCCAATCTTTCACACCAGAAATACAGCAATCGAACTTATACTCTAAACTTACTCGTTGTTCAACTCCAAAGCTTGATATGCTGCTTTAATCCGGGCTTGAGGGTTTCTCTCTCGCCATGCTTTCTGCATAACTGTTGTAAAAACATCGAAAGGTTGGGAAGGGACAGAGACGTCGGCAAAACACCCGGAAGCCAACAGAGGCAACGCTGGCTGCTTATGCCTCGGCTCTACATTAACGTTCACTTCCATTTTGCAAATTCCTGTTTGCTATATGATGGTTACACGGAAGATTTTAGCATGTGTTTTAATTCCAGCGTGAGTTTCTACCACAAGCAGCAGAATCTTGCAACTCTCATTACACCCCAAATTTAATTTAAGAAAGCAACACCAGCAGGAAGATCATTCACTGACCATTTTACAAACTCCTACACTGAGGAGCAAAGACAGCTTACATAACAGGGCAGATGTACAATTTCTAAATTGCTACAGATTTTTGGAAGCATTTCCAAAGACTTCTTGAAAGCTCAGCAGGAGCAACTGTTAAACACAGGCTCTTGCACGGACCTGCAGAGAATTTTAATTTAAGCTTTCAAACAGAACTTCAAAGAAAACAATGATAGAGTAAGGTGTGTCTTGCAGCACAGGTATAATTTCATACTTACGTATTTAGACAACTATCAGATCATAATGGGTTTAACAATTTATTTTTAAATTTACAAAGTACATTTGAGTGGCATAACAAGGCAAAGCCAATTCAAGACACACTATAGTAATTTATCACCTTATTAGAAAGTGTTCTAGGAAACAATTAAAAAAGGTGAAATCTATCTATTTGAAGAGATCATTTCAATTACAACTTGAATTCAAAATTACAGTCAGACAAGGAGTAAACAAAAGGTCAAGGCAATGGCTCCAAACCCCTCCCCACTATGCTTCCATTAGGGAAAAATGGAAATCCCAAACTGAAACCAACTTCTAGCAAAAGAAAAACAACATACTTGGAGCTACCACTTTCTATGCAGAACTAACAGCTCTCACACTAAATAACAGTTCTGAAAGAACTCCAAAACCGTACGGTCATGGAGCTACGTATCTGGCCTATCTCAAGTACAACAAGAAAACTGAAGAATCCATACATGTTTCTTTTGGAACAAAACCTTCTGCTGTCCAGAAAGAGTAACATGGAAAAATGTTTGAGTTTTCTTTTGGAAACATAATATTAGTCTTGGCTTAGTGAGCGAGACAATACACTCCTTTTGTGAAACAAAAACACATCGTTCATATCAAGCACGTCAGGACCAGCTGACAAGTAAGGCTTCCGGAACTTGACAAACGGACAACTGGTTCGCCCCCAGTCTGACAATAACCAGGTAGAGAACATTTCTGCACTCAGGAACACAACGAAAGAACTCTGGAGGCTGCGCTATTCACTACGAAGGTTTAAATGAGACCCGTCTTTGGCTGTTGAGAATACAATCCAGAATTCAATATTGTGCTGCTGATTATTTGAAAACTGCGAGATCTTAAAATAGGTCAGGATCCTGACTGTCTTAAAGTCAGCAGAGAAAGCACAAGGCAAAACCCCTGTCTTTTCACTAAATACATCTATTAAACCTCCTAAGCAGTAACCAAGACTATCATTTCACAAAATATTTGAAGTAACTTGTGCTACCTCAAAGTATATTAAAAACACCCACTTTACACTCTGAGCAGTGATACAGGACACTGGTACCTGTGTCTGAAGGCCGAAGGGCATCTGTGTCACACGTGAAAAAGTTTTGATGATCTTGAGCAGACAAATTCATGTCATAGTATGTAAGAGGCTCCTTCCCAGTCACCCACATGTACCTTTAATGGGAGAAATTTCAGTAAGAGGCACTCCTAATAAGTAGTAATGCTGATACAAAGGGGGATATCTGATCTGTTGAACAACTGAAGCTGCTGCAGAAACCAATTATTAATAAGAGACCGGAGCTACTAACCAGAAGTATTCAAGTACTACTGTTCCATAATATGTACTGGTTGCCAGAAGGCTTCCTGGATAGGGCAAAAAAAAAAAGTCTTTTTGATCCTAAACTTCTAAACAACTTGGGAACTGGCTTCCTATAAAGTAGCTTTTCCTATGAAATAACACATAATAAAAGATAATTTAGATCCAGAATCACTGTCTCAACCTTTGAATAAAGTAGTAACAGCTGTGAGACCGTTACTTTCATAGCGTTTTTGAGGAAAGTAATTCTGGGAATATGTTTTTCCTACTTTCCGCTCAAAAAACTGATGATGTTACAGTAATATTTGTATTCTTAACATAGAAACTGCCAAAGCTTGGATACGTATCTTTTAAACACAGGATGGGCAGCAATAACCCCTATAATCTTGCAAGTCTCAGCTGTCTCTCCATATTGCTAGAGCAAGCTCTGTGAAGAAGTAACGTGTATGCTCCACGTGTACGTAATTAATTTTAAAAACATGCAATGGAAAGTGAGATAATTAATACCTGCTATATTCTGCTCCTCTGAAAAGATTGAGAGGATTTCGCCACACTTTGCACTCTGAAAAAAAAAGGTACTTTTTGAATTAAGAGCACAAGAAATACTGCCTTGACTTTAAAATGCACTAATGCAAATGCAATTTTACTTTCAAAAGCTGCTTTAATGTTATTGTAATACAACCTGACCACAATCACACAATCATTACCTTCTACCTAACCTGCTGCCATCCCATAAATATTTCTGCTCCCCAACATTGCTGGGGTACAAAAGCACATGGTGGAAAGATTAAACACTGTCATTTCTAATTATGCAATCTTCATCTTGCACATATTTAAAATAGCAAATATCTCATGTTACTGAAACAGTTTTAGCTAAATATGTAATATATTTTCTAAAATATGTTCTTACTAGTGATTGCTTTAGATCAAAGATACATCATTACTTACTTTACCATTATTAAAAAAGCACGTTGTGAGATGTAGGCCTTTCTCCGGTTACTACAAGCACTACCGTAGAGGCAAAGCCATACAAAAAGTCTGTTGATGAGAACCAGTCGCCTTGAAGCGCAGGGAAAGCTGTGAGAAACATTAACAATCACCTGGCATGTTCTGCCTGCTCGTCTCATTCTCTCCAGCTGAGAACGCTGCTGGTGGTGGAGAGCTGTTTTCTACACCACCAATGAGGGGTCTCAGGTGACTCACAGAAACCTGCTCAATGAAAGATGTGCCGTATTTTCGGAAGTGCCACCACTCAAACACCTGTCACAGGAGAAAAAAGCACCAGAAACTGCCTTAGGCAACACCCTTCCAACACAACATCAGCAATGAAGAGCCAGTTGTTCACAGCCAGGACATCCCCTTGCAAATGACTACAGGTGGAACTTATCCACATACAAATTAACATTAATTATCTGGTTTGGCCTGTCTTGTCACACAGGATTACCCAAATAAACATGAAAGAGACAAAAAAAAAAAATAATTATAATTTTAGTCAAACATATGTTCCTCCCTCCCCAAATCATTAGGATAACTTCTAAACCCTTTCAGAAAGTGCCTCTACAGGGAAACTGTGCATAGAGGCAAGAGCTGCACGGCAAGTGTAGTTTTTCCATTTCACTAAAATAACCTAAAAGAATAAAGCATAAAATGGACAGTTGAAGTGACATGTTCCGCCAGTCCAAAAAGTCCAAAGAGAGAAGGCTAAATTAACAGCAATCAAGTTCACTTACCTGACATTTTGTATCAGAGGTATTTCTCTCTCTCTTTGAAGAGAGTAAAATCACCTGCTACCACAGATCTCAAGCACTATACTGTACTGTCAGCCCTGGACCAACTTATCTGAGTATTTTTATTGGCACGCAGAAAGAAGGAATGTTTAGACAAAGTGTACTCTTTGTTCAGCAGCATTACTACAAACAGTGGCTGACCAATAACCGCTTTTTTCTCTTAAGAGCAAACCTATGTAAAAGACCTATCTCAAGCAGAATCCATCTCCTTATATGACTTTCCTGAAATTCCTCAATCAAAACCCAAGCAACATTACTTACAGCAAACAAGCTGCTACATGATTTTTATTTTTTTTTTTTTTAAATGGTGGCTACAAAAAGAAGCCACCTAAGAAACAAATTTTGTACATCCTGGTGAATAAGTTTACTTGATGAGAAGAGACATTTTCTTTAGCTTTTAATACTGAACATAAAGATTAACCCAAAAAGATGTGTATGCGGTACCACAGTCTGCATGAGGGTCAGATGGTCAGCACTGCAGAAACAGCTGTGCTGGCAGAACTCACCCTGCCAGTGTGCCCCATCCATTTCCTGCAGTCAGCCACCTCTGTGCACCCTGTCCTCTGAGGCTGAGCTGAATTACGGGCTCGTTTGCACACCAAAGTTGTTAAAATAGCTACATGATGGCACACGCATAGAAGCCCCCCGAAAATTACTGTGGGAAGCTAAACTCTTAACTACCTAGCTTAAAAGAGATAAAAAATCTCAGGGCTTTCTTTACACAGACAGGTCTACAGAGTTTGCACGTGCACTTCACATTTTTAATGTATCTATGTACACACACACACGTACACATACGTATGGACAGGCACTTCCTTAAAATACGCCTGCGTTTCTAAACCAGGTACAAGTTGCTTTCCTTAGGCTCACCCACAACACACACAGTAAAAGAGTTTGCGCAATACATCAGAGAAGATACTGAACAAGCTCCTTCCTAGTACAAAGGCACCCTCTAGAGTCTGATCAAAACCATGCCGATTTACCCAAATGAAAGCATTCCAGAGGAGCGAAGTTATTTTTAAAAAGTGGACTACTTACAAATATCAGTCCAGATATAAAAGACGAAGTCACTGTAAGGGCGAAGTAGAATTTCGGAGTCAAAGTGCTTAAGAACACAGTCACTGTTAAGAGAAACAAGAACAAAGACTTCACAAGCAGAACTGAAAAACATAAAACAGCTTTTTATTAAACAACGCCAAATGAAATATTATGCAAATATATAGTACAATATAACCCCAGTAACTTTATGGATAACATTGCTTTGCTAGAGAATCCTTTCCATATATTATTTTATGTTTGTAACCATCTGTGACAGGGAACTAGGTTACACACTAAATGTAAAAAAATCAGTGTAAGTTCTTAGACAAAGCAGCCTATGGCTTCAACCACATCATGGCTAGCGGACACCAACAAGCCAATTTAATGTATTATTTCATTTTTGTCTAAAACAGAAGCATGCTCTTTCAATGCAAGTGTTAAGAACACGCATTTTCCACAGACCTCTTCCTCCTGGTATTTACAGCACAAGACAGGGACTGCAGTTTTCTGGCGCTACTCTGACCATGGTTTTGACCCCAAGGGCACATCAGCATCCTCACCCGCCGGGGCTGGGAGGGACACGCTGGTGGCAAAGGGCAGCCGGCCCGCAGCCACTGCCCGGGGGTGAAGCCAGCTCACCCGCCACAGGCTGACCGAGACCCCGGGGCGGGGAGCGCTGTCTGCACGGACACGCGTGAGGGGCTGCGGGCCGGGGCCGAGCTGGCATCCCCCGGGGCACCGGCCGGGCTGCAGCGGGGAGCACTCGGGCGGCGCCCCCAGACCGGCCTCGGACGTTACAGCTGCCCCGCCGCCGTCACGGGGCTGCCTGTGCCCGGGCTGCAGCCGCGGGGGCGGCCCCGGACACCGGGGGGTCCCCAGACCCGGAGGCGGCGGCCCGGCGGGAGCCCAGGGGCTGTGCGGGTGCGCTCGGTGTGTCGCTGCGGGACGCCCGGGACGCGGCACCGGCCCGCAGGCGACGGCCGGCCCTGCCCGGCCCCACAGCCCTCCACAGGAGCCCGGCCCGGCCGCCTCCAGAGCGAGCCGCGGCAGCCTTCCCCCGGCGAGCCCTCAGCCCCCGGCGCGGCCCGCCGCGTCTCACCGGCCGCCAGGCTGTCCCGGAGCCGCAGCGGCACCCGCAGCACCGCGTAGAAGAGGCCGAGCCCGGCGGCCACGGCCAGGAGCCCGCGGGCCCACGGCGCCGCCGCCGCCGCCCGCCGTCGCAGCTGCTCCCAGCGCCGCAGCGCCGCGGCCGCCCCGGGGCACGGCGGCCCCCGGCCGCTCCCGTCGCTGTCCGCCATGGCCGCCGCCGGGGGACGCCGGGAGAGGGGCGGGCCGGGCCGCGGGGCGGGGCCCGCCGGGCTCCGCTGGCGCGGGGGGGCCGGCTCCGCGAGCCCATCGCCGCTCCCACAGCCGGCGGGGCCAGGCCTCAGCGAGCCCCCACGCCGCGGACCGGGAGTCCCGAGGGCCCCCGCGCCTTCCCCGGCCGCTGCGGCCCTTCCCGTCCCCGGGCGAGCCCGCCCGCTCCTGCCATGGCCGCCGCGCGGCCTCCGCCCTCAGCCAAAATGGCGCGGGACGCGCTTCCGGCGCGGCGGCGGCGGCGGCGCGCAGGCCGGCGCTCCCGGCATGCTCCGCGCGGGGCCGCGCCCACAGCCGCCAAAATGGCCGACTTCGAGGAGCGGGTGTCGGATGAGGAGAAGGTAGGAGGGGGCCGCCCCTCCGCCGGCGGGCCCGCGCCGCTGCCCCGCCGCACCCGCGGGACGGCAGCGGGCGGAGGGAGGGAGGGAGGCGGGGAGGCTCGCCCGGTGCCGGCGGGCCGGTCTGCGGCCCGGCTTCCCGCTGCCTCGGGGCGGGCGGGTCCCCGAGACCGGCCGGGCCGCCGCTGCCCGGGTGAGAGGCCCAGCCGGCCGGGATCAACGGTCACACATCAGCGCAACGCTTTGCTTTTCGATTTCCTTATTGTCTGGGTGCAGCCGCGGTGCGTCTTTGTGCATGAAAATATATTTTTCTGCTCCTGGGCTTTCTTTTCCCAGAGCGACAGAGTCAGCAGTGTGTTTATAAGCTGCTGTGACACCCATTCAGTTTCAGAACACGAGAGCCCTCGAGCGTGTCTTCACGGTTTCTGCTTGCCACAGCTGCTGATAGTAACTTTGGTGTAGATCCCACAAATTACACTGTATGGAAGGAACAAAGCAGAAGCAAATAGAGCAATATTTATTTTAGGAAAGGGAGAATTGAACAGGTTGTTCCCCTTGCACAGGAATGTGGGACAGTTAGTTTTACAAGCAGTACTGAGTTTTATTTAACAAATTAAGAGGTCACCTTTTCTGCCGGATAACACTAGTTACCTACAAACGGTAGTTAATAAATCCACCATTACTCTTCCTTACATCATAAAAATATTACTTGTAGCTTTTTGCTTTGTTTCTTAGCATTCTGAGCGGGGCATTAAGGCTCATAGGTCTTCAAGGATCCTACAAGTCTGGAGCCTGCTTTCATTTTTCCTCTAAATTGCTGTTTTCAGCTTCATTACAGTGACAGTCATTGTGACACAAGCAGGCAGACCTTTAAAGGCACGATTCATCCTTCAGTTAATATTTTAGATGACATGAGCATTATTTGAAATAAGTATTTCAGAGCAGAATCTGTATGGTCTTTAGCACATACCTGAAACCTGTCCAGGGGTGTGTAAAATATGTTACCCGATGTCATTTGGCTGAATTTCATTTTAACTGCTAAAATTGAAGTCATCATTGCATTTGATGTGAAAATGAAAACAAAACCGAAGCTTTATCATATTGAGGGGTTTGGTTTTTTTCTCTCTTCCCACTGTATTCACCTGAAGCCTGCAGTTCTTCCAAAGCACTTGCAGGGAAGGCTTGTCCTTCACGAAGAGGCCCTTTGCCCTGCAATCATTTGGTGGAGTAGATGGCATTTGGCTTGAAGCTGGAGCTGAAATTCTACTTCATGTCCCAGCTCAGGCAACCCACGTTGAATTTAAAGTAGCTCTATGCCTAGCACGGGTAGAAAAGGATAATCATAAGTGAGGATCTGAAAAAGAAACACAGAGCAAAGATTTGCTATAGTATCCTTTTTATGACCATTTAGATTGGTCTAGAACTTTTATATATGTTTCGTTTAAGTCTGAGTTTACCAGTGCTTTAAAATAAAGCAAAGAAACAACAAAAAAAAAAAAAAACAATAGAGCAACAAAATTAATTCATTCCATCCTCCCCCAGCCTCACCTCCTTGTTCTCAGTAGGTATTTGGGGAAATCGAGGGACGTGTTTCAGTTTAAGGCCTGCTGCAGCGTTCCCTGTTGCGTTCATTCGATGCCGTTTTGCCGGCTGAAGCTGACGGTGAGCGCGTCCCCCTCAGTCCGTCCCTGTTCAGCAGCAGGACGTTCACGGCCGGCGTGTTGCAGAGCTACAGAAACGGCCGTGGTGGCCAGGAAGGTCTGTTTGCAGAAAGTCCTGTTTTCTTGCTTCTGCAGAGGGACACCCTGCCACTGTGCTGACACCACTTTGAAACAAATCAGCTCCAAAACCGACCGGCGTTTCGAGGGCTTGACACCTAGAGCGAACTGCTCCGCAGCCTGGTCCTGACAGGCCTGCGCTGGTGCTTACGCTGCGCTTTTTAGAACGGTACGCGCTGTCGTTTCAGGAGTCTTCCAGCCGTTTACAGCTGGCTCTCAGCAAAGTCCACAGAGGATGTAAAGCAGCAGAGTCCCCCTTAATTACTGCTAAGTTATCTTCGTCACCATCCAGGTTTCTGATAGTGACATCTTAACAACACTATGGCAGCGATAGCTGCAGTTCTTTACATAGCGGACATTTTCAGACAGCTACGTTTTTAGGATTGCTGTATACTTACCAACCTTCTCTGAAGGCAGAAAATTAGGAGAAAATGGTTTGACATACTGTATTCTATCGATTACACAAGTTACGACTTTTTAGTTTTTAATTGATGTTGCATGATTACTTAAGGCATAAAGATTTAAAGAAAAAAAAATGCTTACTTGGAAAATGGTCTATTTTTATCTGAAGCTCAGTCCAGTCAAGGCAGAGTTGTTACTTGATACTGTTGGAATAAGGCGATATACCCTTTGTTTGGAAAGGTGTTTGATTTCCTTCCTTAGCTTGCTTTAAATCATTAAGTGACAAACAATACAATTTCTAATTAAAACAGGGAATGCTGTTGAGAGAAGTGAGCTATTTCCAGCTCTGGCAATAATTCAGCTGAAAAAGTTGGATGTATACACACTCCTTTGTTTTACTGCTCAAAATGAAAAGTAGAAACAGTAATTGGAGTTGTAACGAGCGCTGTTCTGCGGTCATCTTCAATAAATGTCTGGTTGAGCAAGGCTTATTGCACAGCTTTGTTAGCTGTACTTATTGGAAGAAATATGAGAGGTTTAATTTTGTGACATTTCCTGTTTCAGAACTTCCAAGATGATTCTATTCCCTTTGGTCCTATGAAAACCAGAAAAGATTTGATTATGAAAACCGTAAACTTTTACTGGTTTCAACAGAATCAATACCTAGACCACCTAAATTCTAACAACGCAAGACATGTTGGATTTCAGAACGCAGTGCTGTTTTATTACCTTTTAGAAGAGAATAGGTTTTTCTTTTTCAGCTTCAAAGTTTGCAGACATTCAGGTATTTTCCTTACAGTTGGCCTTTTCAGTTATTTATTGTCTCACTCGTGATACACGTGCGTTAGTTCTTCCACTACTGTGGAACTACTGTATGAACTCCATAATTTATCTTTTGTCTTTAGTTTAATTACTTTTCTGCTTCATTGCAGGTGCGTATAGCTGCAAAATTCATCACTCATGCACCCCCTGGAGAATTTAATGAAGTATTCAATGGTAAGTAAATAAGGAAAAATGATCAGTGGTGGTTTTTTCAGGTTTCATCTATTAAAAGAGTCTAAGGCTGTGTGATAATATACTGCTTTTTTGGTTGGACTAAATGACCTTTAAAGGTCCTTTCCAGCCTTAACTATTCTGTGATTCTATGCTGTTAAGGTTAAGAAGTGGTGAGGGGAAAGCATGCTGTCATTCTGTGACTACGTATGCTTAATGAAATGATGTAATCATTTTGATGTTTGCATTTGCATAGTAGAAATTGAAATGCATAAAGAGAAACACTTGATCAAAAAATCCAATCACCTACCTGAACTCTCTCTTCTCCAGATGTGCGGTTATTGCTTAACAATGATAATCTTCTCAGGGAAGGAGCAGCACAGTAAGTATTCATATTGCAAACACAACTCGAGTTACCCTCAGAGATGCCTGTGTTTCTTACACCCATCATTCTGCGACAAAGGAAGCCATTTGTTGTACTGAGAGCAATCTTCTGTAATTCCTTATCCCCCCAACAAAACGCATCATGAAAGGTACCGATGATTGTTTTTAAAAGCCCTACGCTGGAGTTTGTAGAGGCCGTATAAAACTGACGGGAAGCCATCCTGCCAGAAAGTTTAACTCTGCTGTAGCAGGAACATCTGATCTTGTTGAAGCGTTATTTGTAAAGCAAGTGAAGCTTGAAATCCTGAGTGATCCTTAGCCAAAGTTTAGAAAAAGAACTGCCCTCAAAAAAAAAAGCTTTGAAAAGACTTGTTTATGTGCACAGGCTCATCAGAAGGTGCTTAAAGGTTACGCATACAAGCTTTTTGATGCCAAGATATTACTTCAAGCTAGGTGACATGTCAGTCAGCAGGTCTTTACATAAGAAAATTGTTGTAAATATTAGTCTACTCATTTGTGTACCTTGCTGCTGTCTAAATTGTCGCTGGGGTGTTCCTGTTTTGCCTTGGCTTGCTCATGTTCCTCCAGGCTGCCTGCTGTTCCACTTTTGAACTCTGTGCTTTCCTGGTCATCACTAAATAAACCTGGGGTTTTATAGCTATCGTCACTAAAAGGTATTGAAAAATCCTTCAAGAGTGCTCATGTGCATTATTTGCCAAGTTAAGTTGAAGTTTTCTGTAGTAAAAATCACACCATGTACTTACATGTCAAAATAAATGTGCACGTACAGCTAAAGTTCATGTTCTTTTAATTCTTAACAGTGCATTTGCACAGTATAACATGGATCAGTTCACTCCGGTGAAGATAGAAGGGTATGATGATCAGGTGAGAGAAAATTTTTTACATTTCAGGTTTGTATTACTACGCTGTGCAAAAACAATATGTTGTTTCATCAACATCTTGACTATTTGCATTCTGCTTGAAAGTTATCACCTCTCCTTCCCCTACACACCGTTGTATTACCAAACTTCTGTTCTTGTAGAAGCAGCATAGGTGAAATGTTCTCTTACAGTATTGTCTGATATTACCTAGTAACTCTAATTCATTGGTCCCCAAGTAGAGCTCCATGCTGAAGTCATTGGAATTCTACTTAGAGTATGAATGATTAAAGATTATTGTTTATTTAAAGCTCACTTACAACTCCTTATGTTGCTGCCTGCGTACAGTTTCTGCTGACAATCAGTAGTAGATTCTTTATAGGGTTTTTAGGTTTTGGGGTTTTTTTCTCCTTCATTTTCTGTATTTTTAATCCATTCTCAGTTACCCTAAATATGTACTGTATCGTTGATTGTACCAGTGTACTACTATCCAGTCTATGACAGCAAGACAATAGACAATTTTTTTTTTTTTTTTTGAGAACAAGCTGCAAGTTCTACAGAGAATAGAAAGCTGGCCTGACCATCTGTTCTGTTCTGAGCCAAGTACTGACCTAGCTTTTCTGGTGTCCCAGATATGTTCATGGCAGGCAGATATTTTTAAGAGGCCTGTCTATGGAAATAGCTTTGACAAGTTACAGTATTCAGCCTTGCTGCAACTACTCTTAGCTGAAATTATTACTGAAAATCCTTGTTTCTTTATGTGAGACTATAGCTCAATGAAAGAATCTATTCAAATTGGAATAAATGCAAAACAGCATTTACAGCAGCGTAAGTGTATCTTAATTTCAACTTCTTTTACAGGTCTTAATCACAGAACATGGTGATCTGGGCAATGGCAGATTTTTAGACCCAAGAAACAAACTTTCTTTTAAGTTTGATCATTTAAGGAAAGAAGCAAGTGACCCTCAGCCTGAGGACACAGAATCAGCTTTAAAACAATGGAGAGATGCCTGTGACAGTGCACTGAGAGCTTATGTGAAAGACCATTACCCCAACGGCTTCTGTACTGTTGAGTATCCGTCTTGTTTCAATGAAAGTTCATTGCCCCGTGTCGGTCAGTACCTTGAGTGGACCTCGTGCTGGGTAGTGTTTGAATTCTCCATCCTCAGTAGCATTTTTGCTAGCTTTGGAATAACAAGCTCCAAAGAGGGGGCGGATATCTTGGTGTGCACACAGTGGGAAAGATGTACTAGACCTTATTTTTCATTGTCATGACTGCCAAGCACCTTAACACCTGCAGTTAATAAAAAAAAGAGGCATTCTTTGCACGCACGTGCAAGTGGAGGTGTTGGACAATGTAATTAGTGGTACCTGTTCCCAGTGAGATACCACAATAGCAAGCCTTCACAGTGCTGCCAAGAACAGGAATTAAGAATGGCTTTCCTCAGCTCTTGGGCCTTTTTAACTCTTTTTCCTAAATGCAGGTTTATGGTAAATCTATAGATGGGCAGCAGACAATTATTGCCTGTATCGAGAGCCACCAGTTCCAGCCCAAAAACTTCTGGTAAGACCATTTCAACACGGTGCATTTTCTTCCTTCAGTAGTCCTCAAACCAACCCATCCTTTGTGCCTTCTGACACAGTCTGAAGGGCAAGTAGTCTTGGGCTTCCCAAGAAGTGCTGCTTCTCTTTCTGTAGTCTGTTTTCCTTGCAGCCCCCTTGGCATTTCAGCGCAGCTCAGTGACCTATCCAGGGAGGAGGGCATTAGCAGAGTTGGATAGATACCCCCTTACATATTCCAGAGCACAAGTACGCTGGAGCCAGTCTGTGCTGAAGCTGCACTGTATCAGCTGTGCTTCAGAAATTTCATTCAGTGCCATGTAAGGCACTGTAATACTGGTCATAAGATGACAGCAGAAACAACTTGCTCTTGTTAATTTGGTTCTTCTTGTTAGAGCTTTTTGGACATACGGTTTTCGTGATTTGATTATTTTTAGGAACGGTCGTTGGAGATCAGAATGGAAGTTTACCATCACACCACCAACAGCTCAGGTGGCTGCAGTGCTCAAGATCCAGGTGGGTCACTTTTTCTGGCAGTAATGGAGAAGCTGCATTGTGCTTCCCGTACACTAACATATTTGACTCCGAATGCCACGCTGAAATACAGCCGAGTTGTCCTTCTCGGGTCAAGATGCTATTAAACTAAACAATTCAAGAAATTAATTATTAAAACCAGTGTTTTGGACCTAGTCTACAATCTGGCCTGTGGTTTATTATATAGCATTACCCTCTATGCCTCCAAGTCTGCTTCACTTGATAGGGCTAAAACCTATACCATGAATTCTTTTATAATTGCTCTTATTTCAACTCTAGGCGTTTACTGCATTAACATAATCTTGAACAGTCTTGACAAAGAATGAAACCTTTTAGAAAAGCCATCCTGCTTTTAGTCTCCACGTAAGCAGAGAAGACTGGCACAACAATGTTGTGCCATTCTGGTAGCATTTGGGGGCTCTAGGGATTCTAACATGAGTGTTAATGATAACCTGCATTTTGTCTCTTGTTCAGGTTCATTATTATGAGGATGGCAATGTTCAGCTGGTTAGTCATAAAGACATCCAGGACTCTGTACAAGTTTCAGTAAGTATCTGAAAGGTATTTTTAAGATAAAGCAACTACGTGATTTTGTAAGCATCTCCTGAAGCATACACTTCTATGACTACATTCTCCTAACTTTAACATCATGTAATTTTAGGGTGACTACACAGCATAGCTGTAGTGTTTAGAGTTGTATGGGAAACCCAGATTCTCAATTGCTTAAGGCTGGACTGTATTAGAAAGTACAGTCTCTGTTGTAAAGCTTCTCTCATGAGCTTCAGCTAGAGAGAGCAGAATATGCTTTGCTATCTACACGCGAGGGAAACAAACAGTAAGAGCAGTGTACTAAGGGAAAATAAGAAGTCCTGTAGTACGGTAGAGGGAGCAACAGTCACAAAATCTCTGATCTATACCATGAAGATCTACTTTGCTGTTGCTCACTAGGGTGCAGTCCCGTTCAGTTCGTAGCGCAAGCCTTCGCCAGCACGTGCTCTATCTCGAACCTCCCCGAAACAGCCATAGCGAGCGACAGACGTGGGGCGGAAGCTGCTGATGTTTTCCCCTTCATCTGTACTCGGGCTATCTTTTGAGAACAAATCTATTGTGTAACTATTATAAGTTGCACTTAAACATATAAATTTTTTTTTCTCCTTTTTAGAGCGATGTCCAGACAGCTAAGGAATTTATTAAGATAATAGAAAATGCAGAAAATGAGTACCAGGTAAGATCAGTGGTTGTTAAATACACACAATTAATCATATCAGTCTCTGTTTACAGTTAATAGAAAATGGAAAACTGACCTCTAACTCTGTTTCTGGCTGAATCTGGTATTGACTGTAAGAATTACTTAGAACAGGGCCATAGTAAAGCTATGTGTAATTAATAATCAAGTTTGCTATGTAGTTATTTTAAAGGGTTACAGATGATGCCCAAAACAAGCATGGAAGGGGAGTGGGTAGGTCTAAATGTTTTCCTCGTGACAGTTAAAAATACTGAAGAGGAAATTTGTGCGACAGCTTTTTACATTGTCCCAGCCTGTGTGCAAGGACACGCAATTCAGATAAGTCAGTGAAACTCCTAAGGAGACACTGCGACATTCTCAGGGGAGTTTAACAGAATCCCTTTCACTTGCACACGCACTGGTGACGGCGTTACTAATTTAGTTAGCAGCGTGCCTTCGCCTTGTAGAAGGGGTCTTGTGGCTTTACCACCGAGTCACGCTTTCTCAGAGTATCTTACTACTGCTGTAACTGAATCTACTTGCCCCTGCAGACAGCAATCAGTGAAAACTACCAGACTATGTCAGACACCACTTTCAAAGCCTTGCGCCGGCAGCTACCCGTCACCCGCACCAAGATCGACTGGAACAAAATCCTCAGCTACAAGATTGGCAAAGAAATGCAGAACGCTTAATGCGGAAATAAGGAGATTTGTGAAACGTTTGTGTGCAAAAAACAGATGTGGTCCTATGCCAAGTAGATGGTTTCTAAACCAGTGCAGTGTTTTTCTAGGGCTTTCAGAGTTAACAGGTTTTCTAGCCTCAGAGAGAACTGTGGAACAAATAGCATTGTCTGTGTGTTTTGTGTTTCCTGCCGCGTAAACTTCCTGTTGTGACTGCGTTTACTGATAGGTCATTTTGATTAAGCCACATTCATGGTTCAGAAGTAGAGCTGCTTTCAATCACTGATTGTACTGGTTGGAAAACTTCCTAGCTGGAAAAGCCCTATTATAAATACAGCTGAGGGTGCAGAGTGTTCCCCTCACCCATACACAGCACTCCAGGTACTCCAGTAAGTTTGTCAAATCTGCCAACAGCTGAAGGCGCTATGCTGCGAGATGTAATAAATGCGAAAGACAGTCCTCCTGTATCCTTGTCACTGACCTCCACAACGCAGAAACCCTGCAGGCTTAGATTTTACTATAGAAAATGAGTTTACAAGATCCTTTACAGAAATCCCTACCCAGCCAGCTCTTCCAGGGACTAATTTTTTTTTTTTAACCTGAAGGTTTGAGCCATGTTCTGTAAAAGTGAACATTTTTGCTCTCCCCTCCCTCCTGTATGTACGGTTATCAGACATCTGCATTTTTACAGAACTACAAGTTCCTGTGTTGAATCAGTGCTGATCCATGTAGGCTGGGTGGTGATTAAAAATGCAAATGTCTACAGAATAATAGGTATGTTGTGCTTTAATGCTTTGTGGCAGGTTCATAGAATTTGTATCACAGGTGTATGGATGGATAGTGTACAAAATAAATAAACTTGCACCAAAGTGAGAGAAAACCTTTCCATTTTGTCTGTTACGGCCAGTTTCCTCTCATACTTAAAGGGTATTCCAGTATTAATCTATTCATTGCTCTCTGAATGCTTTCTCTGTTACTTTTTTTTCCCTGTGAAATTAAAAGAGCAGTCCTACCAGTTTCTGTTAAGGGGAGGTTGAAGGGGCACGTGTATGCCTTTCTCAGTGAGAACTCGGAGCACAGACTCCCTGCAAAGGGAATCCCCTTCGGCGAGCTCGCTTTGCTTTGTTTGCACTTGGTTGTCACCGGCCCTTCTCGCAGGTCCTGGTGTTGGAACCAGCCAGCGTCTTCCTGTCTTTCAACACACAGAGAAGGGAGTTGGGGAGATAGGGACGGGACTGCCCGTGCATTACGCTTCGGGTTTTGCACAGTAATGCCACAAAACAAGTGTGTCTATCCTTTGTGAGAAGTTCTGTCTAGATAAAAATATATTTGTATTTGCTGTTGAGACTGACCGTTCATCCTACAGGCATCCTCTGTATCAAACAGTCTGGTAGAAATACACCAGCCTTTGTTTTAAAGCCACGCGTGTCTGTTCTTTCATGGTCTCAGTTCTGCTAGCTCCTGGTGAGGGCTAGCTCCTTGCTACAGGCAACATCCTGAAAGCAGGGATGGTGTTGCTTGCAAACCCACAGGTGAAGCTCCCACCCTGGTACACGGACCAGGGAACTGGAGGTCTAAGAACTTTCACATTAAAAGAAAAAGAGTCACTAATGAAGCACACCACCTCGGGGAAAACTCAGCAGGCAAGGTTGTTGCACTGATCACCTCTGTCTTACTGTAACACCTCCCTGCCTCTTCTCTCAGCTTGTGGAAGGCTGGCTGCTGGACGCGTCCCAGGCTGGGCGCGCTGGACAAAACAAGACTCTGCCACAGGATTTGCGCGCCGCTGTGCAGAGCCGCTCAAGGACGGCGCTGCTGCCAGGGGGTGTTTGTAGAAAGGGTTTCCTCCCCGCCGCAGCGCCCAGAGGAGATGAAAGGTTGTGTGGATGAGCACCTAAGGTGCTGTGGTCTGTGGCCGTGGTCCCATCCAGACAAGCACTGCAGCAATTCCAAGAATGTGAGCTGAAGTAGGGCCCGAGATAAGGCTGTGCACACAAGGGAGCTTTTATCTGCCTCAAGGCTAGCCTTTTCCCGCCCCGGGGTTAGTTACACTGCAAGTAGCTCACCGCAGCTCACTCCAGCCTTAGAACAGTTTCTATCTCTTTGTCCTTCTGCAAAATCTTTAGCTAATCTTCCGTTAGGCCAACTCATTCCCCGCCTGCCTCTCCGCCTTTCTCCCCCAGCAGCCTTCTCTACCACAGGCTCAGCAGAACCAGCCCTAGGCCTTCCCAGCTCCTGTCTCTTCCATGGAAAAGCAGCGCTTGGCATGACTCACCCGCCCGGGCCAGGCAAGGGCCAGCCCAGCGCCAGCCCAGCAGCGACACACGCCCAGAGGCGTTCGAGTCCCTAAAGCCATCGGCCATTGTCTGATGGAGACCAGAGGTCTCAGCGACTGCAGCCAGCTCCAGAGCAACCTGTATCGTAGGCTGGCTCCGTTAAAGCGTGCTGAAGTCAAAGCCTGACCCCGGGCGAGTCACAGCGAGCAGGCACTGCAGCCTGACTGAGCCGGGGAAGGTAAAGCCAGCCCAGAGACAGCAGCCGGGCTGCCCACCGTGGAAAGAGCTTTTCTATCTGCAGAAGCAAAGCTTAAGGGTTCTGCCCACAATACACGACAGAAAAACTCACAAGCAACTTCTCCAAAGGCAAGACCCCCATTTTTCAAGCCTCAGAGCCCTCCCACAAGCAGCCCTGCACCACAACCGTCCCACCAGCCGCCTCCAGAGCACAGGCCGTTAGCAGGGCTTGGGCCTGAGGACAAGCCGCCCGGGCTGAGATGGGGGAAGCAGCAGACTTACCCCAACATCCCGGGGCACAGGCGAGGTGTGAGCAGCACCACGAGCAGTGCCAGGGTGTTAAGCCCTGTTGCAGAAGTGGGTCAGGGGTCACCATCCTCAGTAGGCAGGCTGGAGGATGAACGCACAGGGAGGCAGAAAAACCAGCTCCTGCTGCTGCTGCTGCCCAATTTATGGAGCAGCCCTGCGAGCTCTCGCCCCTCACCTGTGGGTGCTGTGATGCAACGCACCTGGGCCCCGCTCCTGCCCTGACAGCAGCCCGGGCGGTGGGCTGGCAGCCTCTGCTCCCTGCTCCGGGGACAATCGGACCCCCCAGACCCTTGACCCGGGACAGCTCGGATCCCCCTGGCCCTGCGACCCCCGCCCGCTGTGGGCACACGGGCCGGGCCGACACTTCTGGGTGGCCCTGCGAGGGGGACGTGCCCCCCGGGGTCCCCGGGCCACCCCCGCCCCTCCGCTCGCAGCCGGGGCGCTTCCTGCCGCCGGGACCCTCTGCGGGGCGCGGGACCCCG
>WHYT01015414.1:119082-144996 GCA_009806455.1 Tetrax tetrax
GGGCGGGCGGGTCCGCTGGGCGCTCGGCCCCTTTCGCTTTCGTTTCTCCCCGCGGAGCCAGCCCCGGCCCAGCCCAGCCCAGCCCAGCCCAGCCCTGCCCAGCCTGGCACAGCTCGGCACACCTCAGCCCGACTCGGCACGGCACAGCTCGGCTCGGATCGGCCATGCCGCGGTTCAGCGTGGCGGAGGCCAGGCGGTGGGGGGATCAGTTCGTGCAGTTCCTGCGGGACACGAGCCGGGAGCAGGAGAGCCGGCGGGACGAGCTGCGGAGCATCTACAGCCAGGAGTTTCGGGGCAGGTGAGAGCCCTCGGCCAGCCCCGGCCGGCATCGCCCCTTCCCCCGGCCGCATCGCCCCTTCCCCCGGCCAGTGTCACTCGTCCCCGGCCGGCGTCGCTTGTCCCCGGCCAGCATCGCTGGGGCGTTGTGCGGGGGCCAAGCCAGCTCCTGCCGGGAGCTGGGTGTGAGGGTGTCGCTCAGGGCTGGGACGGAGGAGAGTGTGCTTTCCCAGCAGCTTGGGTACCCCTGGACCACTTAAGTTCAAACGCGGGGGCTCCGTTCTCTCCAGGCACAGAGGACACAGCGGAGTTGCTGGGACAGCCCATGTCCCACTGGGCCCTGCATGCAGTGCGTGGCACTGCTGCCTCCCTGGACACCAGCCCTGTGTGCCCCCCAGCCCCTCCATCTCGCCACAGCCCTGCTGGGATGCTCCCCAGCTGTAGGGACCCCCCGGCAGCTGCCTGGGCACTGCCTCTGCACCCGCTGCCCGCCACACTCCCTGCCTCACCCCGGTGACACCGGTCATGCTGGCCCCCGTGCAGCGTGACCGCTGTTAATCATTGGCAAAGCCGGGGTTCAGCCCACCACAGGCTGCGGGACGCGCGCCGGGGCACAAGAGGAAGCATCGCTGCCCGGAGCGCTGCGGAGGAGCCCGCGTCTGCACCCCTCAGCCCCTGAAGGAGCTGGGCACAGGGATATGTCCCTGCCCCGCTGTCACCTGCGTGCCAGCTGGGACAGGGCTTGCATGGCCAGACAGCAATGCAGTGGCACAGCTGGAACGGCCGTGGCACAGCTGGAATGGCCGTGGCCCAGCTGTAACAGCCCTGCCACGGCATGGAGCTGCTGGAGCCTCTTGCAGGGATGCAAGATTTGCATGGGGCCGGCGAAAAGCCCCAGTGCTTCTCGCTCTCCTGGTGCAGAGAGGAGTCACGGAGTGCCCCTCACCCCAGCCTCTGTGCCCCGCTCCACCCTCCCTTCCCGCTCGCCTCCTCTCGGCTGCCTGTGCCCCTGGCAGCCCAGCCCTGCTCTGTCTCACACGAAAACCTCTCTCACCTGTGCAGGACTGATACAAAAATGCCCAGCTTCTCCTGCGTCTTGTATGCGCTGAGGGTGACCCACAGGGCCCACGTGCATGGGGAGTCGGTGCACTTCAAAAAGGTGAGGGAGGCCTCGGGCTGGGGCAGCGCAGCGGCTCCTGCGTCCAGCGGGGCTGGCTCCACGGGAGCCCCCGGCCCCCAGCAGGACCCCGGGCCACGCTGACGCCAGCTGCTCCTCGCAGGTGAAGAGGCGCGTGGTGGTGGCAGACCAGTACCGCAGACCCAGAACAAACACAGAAGTGTCGGCATCCGCGTCTGCCTCAAGCCAGCAGCCCAGCTCTGGTCCGCAAGTGCCGCAGAGCCGCGCCAAGAAGTGGTATGAGCGGGAGCAGCCCACCCACACCTGCCCTGGCATGGCCCTGGGGATTCCCACCCGGCGGGGAAAGCCTGACCCTCCCTCCCTGCAGGGCTGAGTTCATCCGTGGGAAGCACGGGGTAGAGATCGTCTCGGAGCATGACCAGGGCAACGGGCAGATCCGCTTCCCAGTGGTGCCCGGTGAGCCCCGGACAGTCACCATCCTGGTGCAGAACCGCGGGACAGAGGCGGTGACACTGCGGCAGTGCCAGCCGCGCCAGCGGTCCCGGGAGCTCTCATTCGCAGATGAGCAAGGGGTGACGCAGGGCCAGTCCCTGCTGCTGCACCCAGGTAGGGCCCCCTCCCCTGCCCCGTGCCCTGCCTGGCCAGAGGCGATGCAGGACCCAGCTCTCGCCCCTTTGCCTCGCAGGCGGCACCTACCCCGTCCAGGTGCGGTGCCTGACCACCTGCAATGGGTACTTCCGCGCCGTGGTGGTCTTCGAGTTCACCAAGGAGCCGGACGAGCCCTTCAGCATCGGGCGCTGCATCGCTGCTGTCGCCGAGAGCCAGCTGGCCAAGGACCTGGGGCCCTCGGCGCCTTTCCAGCCCTACCAGGCCAGCCTCCAGCGCCCCGTCACCGTCATCACCGAGGAAGGCATCCCCCCCGACAGGTACGTGGCAGGGTTGCCTGCTGCCATCCTGCACATGTGGTCCCAGCCTGTTCTCCAGCTGGGACAAGGCTGGGCTCCTTGGACCCGGCTGCCTGGCGCTCTGGGGCAGTGCTTCATCCCCGTGCCATGGCTGAGGACAGCGGGGCTGGGGACACTCTGCTTGCCAAGGGCACGGGGATTGCAGCCTGGGGGTAGCCCAGCCCTGCCATCCCTGTGGCACTGCTGTCCCTTCGGCGCAGCTTCCTGAAAAACGACCTGGAGAGGGAAATCCCTCTGGACACCTACCAGTACCCGAAGAGCCTCAAGGACACCATCCTGCTCGGACCTAACGCCAGTGCCAGCTCCAGCTGGGCTGCCATGCGGTGAGTGCCCAGGGGTGGGGGCAACACCATCCCCCCCCCCTGCACCTCCCACTCACTGCCCCTCGGCCGAGGTGTCCCCGGGGCGTGGTGATGTCCCCGCTGCCCGCAGGTCGCTGCTGGAGGCCCCTCTCCAGGCTGGCAACTACCAGCAGAAGTTCCAGCTGCTGCTGCACCTGGAGGAGATCCAGATGGAGGTGGACATCCGGCGCTACGACATGCAGGACGTGCCCATGGTGCAGGACAGGGCGCTGCTGGTCCTCGATGTGCGTAGGGGGAGCCTGGGGGCGGGAGGGCTGCCGGGGCTCCGGGGGTACCCGGCGTCACAGCGGCTGTTCGGCACAGGTGCCCGGCGTGGCTGAGAACCGCCCGTCCGTGCTGAAGGGGGACCACCTCTTCGCCCACCTGAGCAGCGAGCGGGACCGCTCCCCGCTTGTCCAGTACAAGGGCTACGTGCACAGCGTAGAGCTGGAGAAGGTCAGGCTGGGCTTCTCCTCCAAGTGAGTGGTGTCCGGCCCCGGCAGCCCCGCTCGGAAGCACCGAAGGCTGGGCACAGGCTGGGAAGGGCCAGGAAGAGGTGTCGGGGAGCATCCCCGTGCCCTGCTCATGCCGCTCCTTCCCAGGCTGCTGAAGAAGTTTGTGAACAACCTGAGATTCGATGTGACCTTCACCTTCAACCGACTGCCGCTGCAGGTCCAGCACCGCGCTGCAGCCCTGGCCATGCAGCGCAGCTTGTCCAGCCTCCTCTTCCCCACCGCCTCCTGCCACAAGTCCCTCTTCTCGGGCCCCTTCCAGCCCCGGTGAGTCCCCGCACCGCGGGGTGGGAGGGGACGGGTGGGAACGGGGGCCCGGCATGCTCAGCCGCTGCTCCCGCAGGTGGTTTGACCGCAAGCTGCAGGCCAACGAGGAGCAGTGCAGAGCTGTGACGCACATCGTGACAGGGATGTCCAGGCCAGCCCCGTACCTCGTCTTCGGCCCCCCCGGCACTGGCAAGACTGTCACTCTGGTGGAAGCCATCAAGCAGGTGAGCAGGTGGTGGCCGGGTCCAGCCCCGGGCATCGCTGCCCACCCCAGCCCATGGGGCTCAATGCTGTCACCCTCTCCCCCCACCCAGGTGTGGACGTGCTTCAAGGACGCCCGGATCTTGGCCTGTGCCCCCTCCAACAGTGCCACAGACCTGCTGTGCCAGCGCCTCATCAAGGACATCGCCCCCCGGGACATCTACAGGCTCATTGCCAGCTCCAGGAACTACCAGGAGGTGCCTGCCGATATCAGGGTACGTCCTTGTCCCCCCATCCCAGCACCCCGCGGCATGGCCCAGCTAGCGGCCCCCCAGGAGAGCAGGATCCCACCGAACATCCATGTTCCAGCCCTGCTGCAACTGGGACGATGAGAAGAGCTGCTACGTGTACCCGAGCAAGAAGCAGCTGGGGCGCTACCGGATCCTCATCACCACGCTGGTGACAGCAGGAAGGTTGGAGGGCCGGGGACTGTCCCACCACCCGTGGCGGGTGGGCTGGGGGCTGCCCTGTGAGAGGAGCCCCGCTGGGTGCAGCAGGGAGGGGGTGTGGAGGAGGGCAGGTGGTGGGGGGGACCCCTCCTCCACGGGAGGGCAAGGGGAGGATGGACAGCCAGCTGGGGGGGATGCCAAGGCAGCCTCACTCCATTTCTCCCCCAGGCTGGCGTCGGCCAACTTCCCCCCAGGATTTTTCTCCCACGTCTTCATTGACGAGTGCGGCCAGGCGGTAGAGCCTGAGAGCGTGGTCGCCGTTGCAGGTGAGGGGTGCCCAGCTGCCGTCTCAGGGAGCAGCGTCTCTATGTGGCCTGGGGACCCCCTGGCCCCACTGAGCTCTCCCTCTGCCCAGGGCTCCTGGCTGCCATGGATCAGAAGACCAACCCCAACGGGGGGCAACTGGTGCTGGCAGGAGACCCCCAGCAGCTGGGCCCCATCCTGCGGTCACCGCTGGCCATCGAGCACGGCTTGGGTGAGCGGGGAGCGGGCTGGGAGCACTGCTGGCACCCGGGGGGCTGCTGGCACCTTGCGGGAGCCACGGGGTCTCGCTGGGCGCAGGCACCTCGCTGCTGGAGAGGCTGATGCTGCACAACTCCCTGTACAAGAAGTCGAGCGGAGGGTACAACCCACAGTTCGTCACCAAACTGCTCTGGAACTACAGGTGGGGGCACGGGGGTGGGCGCAGGCAGCAACAGGGCTGCTCTGCTCCCCGCGGCTCGGTGCAGCGTGTGCACCCCAGGCTGCGGCTCCGCAGAGCCTCGTACGGTGCGGGAGATGGGAGCGATCCCGCAGCCCCCACGCGCGGTGCCCGGGACACCGTCCTGCCTCTGCCAGGTCCCACGAGGCCATCCTCAAGATCCCCAACGAGCTCTTCTACGACAGCGAGCTGAAGGCCTGCGAGAGCGACGAGCTCGACGTGCGCAGCCTGTATTGTGCCTGGGAGGAGCTCCCCAAAAAAGTGAGGGGGGCAGCAGGGAGGTGGCCGGCGGGGAGCCGCGGGCGGAGCGGAGCCGAGCCCAACGCTCTCCTCCCCAGGGCTTCCCCATCATCTTCCACGGGGTTTGCGGGGAGGACCGGAGGGAGGCCAAGAGCCCCTCGTTCTTCAACACGGCCGAGATCGAGGTGCTGGTGCACTACCTGAAGAAGCTGCTGCAGAGCCGGGGCAAGGGCGGCTGCCCCAGCGTCCCGCCCAGGGAGGTCGGGATCATCTCTCCCTACAGGAAGCAGGTGAGGGGCACGGCTCTGCAGGCGGGGGGCGGGCGGGGACCTCCCGAGGGGCCGGGGCCCTGGGACGGATGGGCAGCGCGGGGGCTGGCAGGCGAGGACGGCTCCGCGGCGGCTGGACCGCGCTGCCCGCCTCCCCCCAGGTGGAGAAGATCCGCAAAGCCATCACCTCCCTGGACCCCGTCCTGCGCAAGCTGCCGGACATCAGCCTGCTGAAGGTGCGATGCTGGGCGCGGGGCGAGAGGAGCCCACCCTGCTGCGGGCGCAGGAGCCCTGCCAGCCCCAGCCCCTCACCTGCTGTCCCCCTCAGGTGGGCTCCGTGGAGGAGTTCCAGGGCCAGGAGCGGCGCATCATCCTCATCTCCACCGTGCGCAGCTGCAGCGAGTACCTCCAGCTGGACCAGACCTTCAAGCTGGGCTTCCTCAAGAACCCCAAGGTGCTGTGCCCTCTCCCTCGACACCCCCAGCTCCCCTCAGTGCCCCGCACCAGTGCTGCCCTCGCTCAGGGGGGCTCAGGAGGGGGATGCTCCCCACGCACTGCTGCAGGGTAAAGCCCTCACTCTCCTCTCTTCAGAGGCTCAACGTGGCCATCACCAGGGCCAAGGCTCTGCTGATCGTGGTGGGGAACCCGGCCGTGCTCAGCAAGGACCACCACTGGCAGAGGTGAGCCTGCGCCCACCCCTCCACAGACGGTGCCAGTACCTTCCGCCCCTCCCTGCCGCCTGCCACCAGTGCCTGGCCGTGCCAGCACTACTGAGGCGATGAGGCCATTGCTGGTGGCGAGGCCATTGCCGGCGGGAGGCCAGTGCCACCCCCTGCCCACGCTCCCCCTGCTCTGCGCCCGCAGGTTCCTCAGGTACTGCAGGGAGGAGGGCGGCTACACCGGCTGCCCCTATGAGGAGGAGAGCCCGGCAGAGGATGGCCTCGCCGCCGACCTCCACGCGCTGCACCTCAGCAACTAGCGACCAGGTGAGCAGGGCTGGGACCTGCGAGGAGTTGGGTGAGGGGCCCCAGCAGCGCAGCCGTGCTGCACCAGCACCCTGCGACAGCAGCACAGCCGGGGCACGGCTTCGTGTGTACGAGGGGCGCTGGGATGCTCCCACCGCAGGGTGACAGGGCTCAGGACAGGCTATTGCTTGGGGGCTGCCTGTCCCCTCCGCGTCAGGGGCCAGCTCTGCACAGGGTTTCTCCGCAGGAAACCCACCTGGGGAAGGAGAAGCCCCACGGAGCTCCAGCACCCCTCAGCCTGTCCCAAGCCTGCCGCAGCTGCCTGCTCCCCGGCCTTGGCCCCGGGGTGCTCAGTGTGCCGTGCATCCCTGCGCAGATGGGGCTGAGCCCGCCGGGCAAGGGGATCTGGCTGGCCTTCGCTGCCAGCCAAGAGCCCCAGCGGGGCTGCCGCCTCCCCTCGCAGAGCGGGACTGTGCCAGCACTGGACTGGGACCACTCTCCATTTTAAAGTTTTTGACAGAGCCATGGAAAGCCAATCTCCGTGACTGGCCTCACCGTTCAGTGAATGGCCTAAGCGAGAGCCTGGCCTCCGAAGGGCGGCGCTGGGAGCTCGGCGCTGCTGCGGTGGGTGCCCGGGGCTCAGGCAGCAGCAGGGACCGGCCAGGCGCAGGGCAGCTTGGGCTTCCTCCCCGGGGCAGCTGCCTGGCCCGAGAGCTGGCATGGCCGTGCAGGCACACTTCTCTTTCTTTCCTTGGAATAAACGTTTAGAGAAAAATGGTGTGTTGAGTCTTGGGTTACTAAATATAACAATACTAAAATACCAGTTTGCATTTATTCTCCCAATTACGCAGTTCAGTTTGCTAGGTCTGTGCCCAACGCAGACTGGAAGAAGACTTACCAGCAGAGCCGGGCAGCGTGGCCCAGGAGCAGAGTGCGGCTGCAGCCGCTGAGCCCAGCTGAAAGCTGCCCCGGGCCAGTCTCTGTGTAAAATCTGGTACCTGCTGCCTGCCCGGACGAGGGGAGCGCGCAGAGCACCCACGGGCCCAGCAGACCCCACACGCAAGCTGTGGGCAGCAGCTGCTGTGGCACCTGCCCGGAACGGGGAGGGAGAGCAAACACCGCGGCAGTCCCCAGGGGAGAGGCGACACCGGGGAGATTGGTACAAAACAGGGCAACACAGGGAGCTACGCAAACGCCCGGCCCACAGAGAGCAGCGGGTGCTGAAGGCACTGGCCCCTCACAGCCCCAGGGTCACACAGGGACACCCCACAGGCTTGGGTGGCGGCTCTGGTGCGGAGGGTTCGGGGCAGGTACTGGCACCACGAGGTCCCGCTTCGGCCATCTGCCAGCGCGGCGCAGGGCAGCCGGACGCCAGCGCAGGTGGCTGCCTCCTGGCCCGCCGGGCTGCTCACAGCAGCGGGCAGCCTCTGCGCTTCTTGTTCTTCCGGACCTGCAGGCCCGCACGCGTGGCCATCTCGAAGACCTCCCGCACGCCCTCCTTCGTCTTGGCCGAGCACTCGAGGTAGCCGAAGGCATTGATCCTGTTGGCCATGTCCCTCCCCTCCTCTGGCTTCACCGGCTCCTAGAAAGCATCAAAAAGGAGTTTGGGAGCATCGCCAGAAAACAGCAGCGAAAGCACAGTGACCGCCCTGGGGGCATCCAGCCCCTAGTGCCAGGATCCGCACGGCAAACGGAGGGCTCAGCCAGGCGGCACGGGGAGACGGGGGTTGCGGGCCAGGACCCAGGGCTGCCCCACATCCCCACCTGCTTCATCTTCGCCAGCTCCCGCCGCGTGTGCTCGTCATTCCGCAGGTCCTTCTTGTTCCCCACCAGGATGATGGGCACATTGGGGCAGAAATGCTTCACCTCCGGCGTCCACTTCTCCGGGATGTTCTCTGCAACGAGCACAGGCGGAGCCCCCTGAGCCGAGGGGCTGCTCCCCGCCAGCCTCCTCACAGCTGCGGGAACTGGCACCGGGCTTTTCCCACGGGAAGTGGGGAGCTCGCCCCAGGGCATCCTCCTCTCTCACCACCTTCCCCCAAGCCAGCAAGTTCCCAGCATTTTCTTGGAGCGCACACAAAGCCAGGAGATGGAGGGGAGGGATGGCATCCCGCAGAGCGGGCAGGGGGGCTCCCCACACCCTGGGGGTTTTTAGCAGCAGCACCCGGTCCTGCGCGAGCCCTGGCCCCCCTCGCCCCTGTCCCTACCGAGGCTGTCTGGGCTGTCGATAGAAAAGCACATGAGGATAACATCTGTGTCCGGGTAGGAGAGGGGCCGCAGCCTGTCGTAGTCCTCCTGTCCCGCCGTGTCCCACAGCGCCAGCTCCACCTGGGAGGGAGAGGGACGCGGCTCAGCAGCTCGCAGACAGAAGGTTCCTCTTCCTCAGTTACAGCTATGGCCTTCCTCAAACTGGGGCGGGCTCAGGGTGACCCAGAAACACGGGAGCCATAGGGCTGCCCTGAGCGCTGCGGGTGCATCCAAGCCACAGACGAACCCACGCGGCAGCGCCGGGCGGTGGCACTGCCAGCATGAGACCACGGGAGCCAGGGGATGGGAACGGCTCCGGCACCCCACCACGGCCCTTACCTGCTTCCCGTCTACCTCTATGTCAGCAATGTAGTTCTCGAACACGGTGGGCACGTAGACCTCGGGGAACTGGTCCTTGCTGAAGACGATCAGCAGACACGTCTTTCCGCAGGCACCGTCTCCCACGATCACCAGCTTCTTCCTGATGGCCGCCATCGCTGCGGGGACAAGAGCGCGTGAGCGGGACAGAGCAGCCGTGGGCAGCCCGCACTCCCAGCCCCTCCCAGCTCCCTGTGCCCCTACGTTTCTTGCACAACTGCCTGGAAAGGTGCTGGACACAGGCACCTGGGCACAGGCACTGCAAGCACTGGCCCGACTGGAACCATTTACACCCACCACCGCAGCTGCAGCCAGGAGAACCATCGCACCAGTGCCCCAGCCCCGGTGAGGGCCAGCGGCTGCACACAGGGACCTCACGCAAGATGACAACCGCCGTGCCTTACCCCCCGCCCCGGCCATCCAAGCCCTGCCACGCTGGCCCTGTCGCTGTGCCACCAGCCCAGCAAATGGCTTTTCTAGCAACCTCGGGGTTGCACACACCCCCTGGCTTTATTTCAGATTATAAATTCTTCAGGGCAGAAACTGCACTCCAGGTTTCACCCAGGCACACTCACCGGCTCCCAGATAATCCCATCAGTGGTGGGAACACGCCAAGCCGAACTCTCAGAGGTTCTGGGCAAGCACGACCTCCACGCCTGGCACCCAGCGCCAGGCTGGCCCCATCCCAGCCCGTTTGACAGAGGAGCCTGTACCACGTAACGGCTGAGAGCCGATGCCAGCAGCAGGAGAAGCTGCCAGCCATCGCTCAGCGGACAGAGCCACAGCCTCGCAGGAAAGCAAGCTGCTTTCCGCCCCGAGCACAAAGGATGCAGTTCTGCACATAAAGCTATGCCTTCGCACCTCAAGTTTCAAAAGGAGACCACAGCTGAGCCTGGGAATCGCCCAGGACGATGCCACGAAATGTCTGCCATGGTATCGCAACAAGGCATGAGAAAATCAGCTGTGGTGCGACCACAGCCCCCCCGACCTGGGGCCCAAAACCTCTGCCTTGTCCCCAGCTTCACAGGTGCTTCAGCCCGAAGAGCCCAACCCTGCGCGCCCGCAGCACATCTCCAGCTCTGTCTGCAGAAATCCGGGCAGGATGCACCACGGCAGCTCGGGGTTTCATCCCTGGAAAGGCACGCGTGCAGCTCTGCGGGCTGGGGGAAATCACAGGCAGCCAGAAAACCACGCACGGCGGCAGGGATAAGTTGAGGAAAAAACTTAAAGTGCCTGAAAGGTGGCACTGCCAGGGGCTGAATGCGGAGGGGACACCCCTGGCACAGCTCCTGTCCCCTTTCCCTGTGTCCTCTGGCTCCTGACAGGGATGCCTGCAGCCCCAGGCACGGGCTGGGAGCCCGTCCCGAGGGGACACGATGTTTGTCTTATGGAGCCGGATAAAAGCACCGGAGAAGCCTGCTGTCTCCTGCCCGCTTGAGGAGGGAAAGGTCTCAAGGACAGGGTGTCCCTGGGGACACAAGAGATGTGTTGCTCCTGCTGGAAACCATCCCTCTCATCTGACCAAAGGCTCGGCCTCTCCCCAGACATCATCTCCACGGCACAGAAAACAGAGAGCTCATGGGCAAAAAAAGTCTGTTTACTTAGACAGAAAGTTCCTCTGCCAGCAGCAGAATGTGACCTGCCGCTCTGCAGCTCCGTACCTCAGAGACAAATGGAGGAAGAACGGTGGCGTGGGATGCGCCGCTATCTAATCCGCAGAACACGGGAGACACAACTGCAGCACAAGGAACCGCGGATGCCCGGGGAGACAAACAGCTCGGCTACAGGCAGGCACGGAGACCTGCCCATGCCCGGTCTGCCGGACATCGGACCAAAACCAAACCCAACCGGAGCAGCACAGCGCGGAGCTGCACCAGCCCCGCACGGCCGCCGGCTCCCCGCCCAGGCGGGACGGGGCGGGAGGAACCAGAGATGCTCCGAACCAAAAACAGTCGCCGCAGCCAGAGCTCCTTCCCACGGCCCCTGGCGTCCGCCCTGGCCTGGGACGGCTCCACGCCCGGCAGCTCCCAGCCCAGCGTGATGCTGAGCGGTGACTCAACAGGCAGAGGCACTGTCCCCACCCAAAATCTCGGCACAATTCATTCCATTACTCACGAGAGCAGCCCAGAAATAGCCCATTACTAACCCGGAGCCGAGGCACAAAGGCGAGCAGGGTGAGGAGGGAAGGAGGGAGCACTGTGCACCTTGGTGGCCAGTGGGGCTGCACTCACCCCTGCCCATGACCCTGCCCTCGCCCTTGCCCTCACCCCTGGCCGTGCCCACCCACACGACCCCAGTGCCAGGAGCCGGCAGCACGCAGCCCGGGGAGAGCCCCCTCCTCTGCCAGGGGATGCTCTGCCATGCAGCAGGACCAGGCCAGCCCCCAGGACAGGGGAGCCCTGTGCGAAGGGCTTTGCGCTGCTCCCAGACCACGAGCAGATAAAAAAAAAGAATGGAAAACATGAAGACAGTTTGAGGAGGATAGCTTTACGACAACTGACAGCAGGGCAGATGATTAGAAGGACGCAGTCACCCACATCAGACATGGAACTTCAGATTTTATACTCTGCGGAGCGTTAATCACCCTGAGTTACCGCAGTCACAGCCACGCTGGCCCCCCAGCCCAGCCCACACAGCAACCGCAGTCTTCAGGTGTGAGCAGCACTCGGGTGCCTGACGGGAGATGCCTCCTGCTCTTTCAGGGGGACAACGAAAGGGAGCAGCCACTTTGTGCTGGCACCTCCAGCGGAGCGGCACTGCCACGCCCCGCAGCGCTCCCGTGCCCGGCCCTGCGCCACACCGTGACGGCCGCGGGTTTAATCTGTGTCACCGCTGCCAGCAGCACCAGCCTAATCCTGAGCTCCTTCAGCACGCCCAGAACTTGCAAAATGACCCAACTGCTCTGCTCTGCTTTCCGAGCAGCTATTCTACAGCCATTACCATAAAACCAGCCAGGGCTCCAGGACAGCCCTCGCGTTACTGGCTTCTCCCAGCTTAGTGCCTCAAACTGAGAAGTTCCTGCTGAGCAGGAAACGGGGAATTCCTCTGGCAGCAGGATGTGTCTGTCATCCCGTGCCTGCTATGGGATCTCAGGAAATGGCAGCGAAAGATGTTAACGCTTTGAGGAAGGGCTCAGACTGGGGACCGAATCTCCCGCTGATCCCCCTTGGCGAGGCTCGAGCTCCCTGAGCTGACAGAGGGGTTTTGTTCCAACACAGAAACTCCCAAGTGCTGCTGCTGCGGGCCCCACCCCTGCCGGACCCGTCACACCAGCTATCAGCAAAACCAGCTCAATTTCTGTCCTGCCCGCAGCCCTGGCCGGAGGCACAACCCCGAACCCTGGGCAGGGCTGGGCTGGCAGGGCAGGGACCGATCCGTGCTGGGACATCCCCTTCACAGGACACCCCCTTCTCAGGACACCCCCAGCACTGCCTGTGTGCAGGGCCAGCTCCCCACTAGCATTGCCCCAGCAATCTTGGCCAGAGACAGGAGAGCAGAGCGAGGGCTTGTGTTCCTGCCTTGCCGGGCTGCCACCGTCTCCTGCCCATCGGATCACGGGAACGCATTTCTCCACCCTGGCAGCTCTCTGGTCGCTCCCTTGGACTGGGGGCTCGGGGCACAGCCAGCACGGTGCACGCAGCCCTGGCACGGCGACACAACCACAGAGGGAAAACCACCTCTTGGAACAGAGCCGGATCCTCCTGGCACTGCTGTGTCTTCAGCTCTGCTGAACTTCTCAATGGTTTAAGAAAAAAAAGCGCCCGAGTGCTTGGTGTGACTGTTTTGATTTAACTCTTCCTTGGGCCAAGGCTAGAACCGCCATGAGGCGTGTAACTGGATTTCAGAAACCCCAAACCACAGGCCTTCAGCTCCGGCAGTGCAGCCTGTACCACAGACAAGACCGAGGGCAGCTCGCAGCACCCAGGGAGCGCGGGACGCCAGCAGGGAACACAGACAGTGTTTTCTAACCCGCGCAGCCAAGGACAAGCTGTCTCCACTTCTAAACATGGCCGTGTGTGTGCGCAGGGCTGCCGCCACCGCCCGGGCACTCCGGCCAAGGGCACCTCGGGACACGGCGCCGGAGAGGCACTGCCGGGCAAACAAGAGCCGCTTTGGGCAGCCACGGGCCACCACGGGCACCACTGGGCCAGGGGGTGCCTCCCTCCAGAACCCCCCAGCAGCCACCCTCTTCCCGTCCCACCAGCAGCTCGGATCGGTGCAAGCAGGGAGCCCCCCGAAGCGCATGTCAAGGCCACAGCTGTCCCCGAGCGAAAGTAACTGGAAGGGGATGGGAGGTGTTTGGGTACCTGGGCATTTGCACGCACCACCAGCAACAGGAACGGTTGTAGCCGGCAGGATTTGCTGGGACAGCTCGTGCGATGGAAAAGCCAGTAAGCTCCCAATGGGCAGGAGTGCCTGTTGAGGGGAACTGAACGCGCGGAGACATCTAAATCACGGCCAAGGCAGCGCACGGCATTGTCCCGGGTGTCAGAGGGACACTCATGCAGAAGCAGAAAGCTCTCAACAGAGCCTGAAGCGAAGAGCAATGCCAAGGGGAAACACAACGGCCAGGGCGGAGCGGGGCTTCGAGCTCCCGGGCGGGCGGCAGCTTCCAGGCGATCAAAGTGGCGCTGGTTTTGGCACAGCAGCGCCTGCGATTTCACGCTCATAGCCCCCGGGCAGGCCAAGCCACGCGTTTCTGTGCGGCACAGAGAGCAGCCTCCACCCAGCGCACCACCCACGCCCACCAGCAACGCCAGCTCCCGTGGCACAGAGCCGCCCCGTCCCGCCTGCCACTGCCGCCAAAACTGCCGGGCACTGAGCGCCGAGGGCAGTGTCAGTATTTACCCTGGGAAAGCTGCCCAAAACCTTCTTAGGGCCTGGACTTGCCATACCCGAGTGACAAGCGCTCATCAGAAAAGGAGCTCACGCTCAGTGTAAGTTTTAGATTATTTTAGATTTTTCCAAAAATTGTGAGCTGCTCCTTGGGCAGGTTCAGCCAGGCCGGGTTTACAGCACGCTTCAGAAAGTGCAGCTGCCCAGATCCGGACCCGGAGCGGAGCGGCCAGGCCAGCTTGTTTTCATTGCTAAATCCCACAGAGACATCCACAAGCAAAGCAGAGAAAGGGACTTGGAACAGAAGAATTTTAACACCTAAACAAAGCTTGAGCTTTGTGGGAAAACGCTGCCTGCCCTTCCCTCCTCTTCCAGAGGACATCGTCCCACGTTCTTATTTTACCTCCCAGCAGCCTTCCCCGGCCCAGGGCAGCACAAGTGTCCTGCTGAAAGCGTCACACAGCACGGCACATCCCAGCAGACGCCCGCGCTTGTGCAACGCCCGACTGCCGCTGCCCCAGGGCCAATCAATATTTGCTGATACATTCCTTACTTTTCATGTCAATACGCCTCTCCCGTGCAAACAGCAAGTTAGGAGGTGAGCCTGGTTAAGCGCTCCCGATAACCTGTTGGAAGACAGTGACTTGGCTTATTTTCCACTTAAAAAACTGTTTCCCTGGAGAAGCTGTAGCTGTCAGGAGTGTGGATTCAATTCAAAGCCTGTAAAACGTCCCAGTCTGTACCTACACTACTCGTAGCCGAGAAGGAGGAGCTGAACGTCCATTGAAAGCGTTTGGACACCAAAAGGCTCTTGGCAAAACGAAAATAAAATGAAACTGTTCTCAGTGAAATACGGGTGGCCAAAGCTGCTACCTCCCTGTCTCCAGTTTCGCGACCCAAGGGCTTGGCCGGGAATGTGGCACGCAGCTCCCTGGCCGCTGTGCACCCCCTGCTCCCGGCCCACGCCCCGCACAGATGATGCTCCCGGGACCATGCTGCCGCTTTCACAGGGGCATCGAGAGGCCGAGGCTGGATGGAGGGGCTTTGGTGGCTGCGGGAAGACCGGGCTGCCAGACTGCTCGTGCTGGAAAGGGCCGTGCAGTCATGCTTTTGGAATGCTCCCTGCTCCTAAGCCATTACACAATTATTTCTCCTCCCCGCAAGCCCCCCTCATAGAAATGTTTCAAAATGAGCTCAGCAGTAAGCAACGGGAACTCTTTTCCTTTTTCTGAAGAAAACACAGAGCAGCCGCGTTGCTGCGCACAGGGATGCTGCTGGAGTAGGGGCTGCGGGGAGCGACGGGGCAGCAGCCCCCGGCTCTCACCCCGGCCCGGCCCGGGTCAGCCACCGGCCGGGAGGCAGCGGGGACCCCGTCCGGGCGGCACCCGCGAGTCGGGACCCACAGCCCGAGGGCACCCTCGAGGGACACCCACGGTGGCTGAACCGCAGCTGACCCATCCCTGCCCCACGCCCAGGGACCCGCACCCCATCCCAGGCACCCCCATCCCGTCCCGTCCCGTCCCGTCCCGGCTGGGGCATCCCCCCTCTACGCCCTGCTCCCTCCACAGTGCCTCGCACCCACCCCAGCGCCGACCCCACACCCCACCAGTGACCCCACACACCACCAGAAGCAGTGCCCCTCGCCGCTCCGCACCCCCAGCCCAGCCCGCACCTCTCTCCGCCGCCGTCCCGGTCCCAGCTCCGGCCCCGCAGCGCGGCTCGGGCGGCACCGCCCCGACCGGGGGCCGCCCGCGGAGGGCGGGGCGGGAGCGCTGGGAGCCGCGCCCAGCCGGGCCGAGCCGGGGGGCGAGCCCGGCCCGCGCCCCCTCCCCTCTCACGGGCCAGTGCCAGCCCGGGCTCCCCCGGGGCAGGGAGGATCCCTGCCCGGGACCCCCCGCCCCCGGAGCGCTGCGGACGGGACGTCTTCCCGCACCAGCGGCATCTGCGGCGGCCGGGAGCGAGGGGCGAGCCTTGGGTGATGAGGGGGGCAGCAGCCGAGCCCCACGCACCCCCACGCTGCCCAGCTGGCTGCTCACTCCCCCAGGAAGGCTCCGCTTCCCACGCGAGGGCCGTGCCCCGTCCCCAGGATCCCGGGTCCCCTCCGTGCACGGGCCCAGGGGGCTCCGCCACGCCACGCCCCGCACCGAGATGACCCCCGCGCTGCGGCCGGGGGCTCGGGGTCCCCTTGCCCCCCACGGCTGCCGCCTCGCACGGCCGCTGCTCCCCGCGCCGCCCCGGCTGCAGGGCTGAGCCCCCATCGCTCAGCAAGGGAACAGCGGCCCCGGCGCCCTGGCCCAGGCCCAGGCTCGTAAACTGCTGCTATTTTAAGGGCTCAGAGACCATTTTTCTTCATTTATCAAGCCCCAGGCCAGGAGCTGGCTCCAGAGGAAACGTTTCCCTAGCAGAACTGGGAACCACAGAGGAAGCTCTAAATGCAGCCTCTGCCTCCCTGCCCTGCCCAGCAGCTCCCGGGCAGCGACCCGGAAAAGCAGAGCCCGTTCTCAGCCTGGCCCGAAGAGCATCGCTCCAAGGGGACCAGGGCTGTGCAACCAGGTGTGGGGGGAGCTGGGGGCGTGAGAAAAACCTGCATGAGCGCCAGGAGCTCCAGGGTACCGGGGCGCAGTCAGGGAGATGTGGGACAGCAGGGGTGCTTCCAGCAGGCAGCTGTCTCCAGAGGCAGGGGGAAGCCGCTGCTGGGATGCCCAGCCTCCCGGGGGAGTCGGGATGCTGCCCGCAGCCTGGGGGCCAGGCTGGTGCCTGCTGCTTTTCAGTCCTTGTCCAAGCCCAACGCAGCGCTCACCAGCCACGTCCTGACCCACCCTGCAACACACTCCCGCCAGGCTGGCCATCGCTGCTGCCCCCCAGCCAGCCACCCCAGGCAGCACCACACAGAGATGGGCAGTGCATCCCCCTGCGACCCTCCATGGGGTCTGGCCAGCGCCAAGGGCAGAGGGACAGCAGCTCACATGGCTCTGTCTGAGGCTGTTTGCTATCAAGCCTGCCTACATAAATTAATCAGTGCTAATGGGCTTTTAGGTAAGCCTTCTTTGCAGGAGCTCTGCAAGCAAGACTTTGAAGAGGGATTGTGAGTGGCAAACCTTTATTTAAACACACAGTGCTACACAAGGACAGGCTCACTCTCAGGATCACTCACTCCCAGCTCCCTTCAGCACAGAAGATGTCAGCAGGTTAAAATCTTGCTGGATAACTTTCACTTCCCATTAAGTGCACCCAGTTTATTTACATCTCACTGATTACAAGAGACAAACAACATTCACCAGAGGTGACAGCTGACAAGAGCTGGCTGCACCCAGGACAGCAGGACACAAATTCTGGTGCCACAGAGCCTTTCCAAAATGCAGGCCAAGAGCCCAGCTCTCCCCATCTCCACAGCACCAGGATGGGACCATCCTTTGTGTTCCGGGAGGAGGTAATGCTCTGCAGAGGTCCAGAAAATGCATCCTCCAGGCCAGAGGTACGTGTGACACAAAATCAGATCACAACTGCTGCTACAGCTCTGCCCGGCCCCAGCTCTGAGATTATTAAGAAAGAGGAGGGCATTCTCTCCCCTCCCCAGCCCCAACCAAGCTGCTTTCATTGCGGGTTCCCAGCCCTGGGCTAAGCAGATCCACACCGCGCATTTAAGCTGTTAAGCTCGGCTGAATAGTGCTGCTCTGTGCGCAACTGCTGCGCGGCTGCGGCCAGCTCCGAGCTGCTCAGAAATAGAGACGTGTATTCATACAGCCTCCCCACACCAGGAACGGATTTAGACATTTTCCAGCTCAGTTCTCCAGTTCAATAAATAAATAACTGGCTCCAGAAACACAGCGGTGATCCAAGGCGTGAAGAGGGGTGGGAACGGCCCCGTGGCACAGCCAGTGCAAATGCAGCAGCTCGCTCCTTCCCGGGGCACTCAGCGCATCACAGTGACCAAGTGCTGTCCCATCCACCCAAACCAGAGGCTAAGATGGGGTACGTGACCGGGACAAAGGTGTGAGGGGCTGGAGAGGGCAAGCACACACCTGGGAGAGCAGTTGTGGGGCTCACCCACCACCACATCACTCACAACCAGACTTCTGCCGCGCTGAGGATCACCCGGCTGTGGGCAGGGCACGGCCCACCCTAGCCCCAGTGCCCAGCCCCAACAGCAGCTTCGGTGTCAGCGTCATGGGGCACAGGGAGAGGAGACGACAGCAGCAGCACGCACAGGCTTCTCCAGGTACGAGAGCCCCACGAGCCCGACAGGTGCTGCACGCTGCTGGAACCAGCCTGCCCAGGGTGAGGTGCAGAGACGCACCGAGAAGCCAGGGACCTTTTAGGCTTTTCACAGCAATCAAGACAGTGGCAGCACAAAAGACATCCCTCGACCCCAGTCCCCGCTCTCTGTCCAAGGGCCCTCCATCCCCACCCAGGGCTGAGACGCGGGAGGTGGAGGGGATGCTCTGGGTGGGGCAGGGGCACAGACAGAGGCTCCAGGTTTCTCACTCTTCTCACTGTCAGCTCAGGAACAAGTGCTTGGGGCAGAGGTTGCCGCGAGGCAGCACCAATATTCCGCTGTCTCCGTCCAGGCAAGGCGAGCTCCCCTGCCCCGGGGTCTCTGGGCATCACGTGTAGTTGCCCGGGCCGCCCAGAGGGATCACAAAGACAGAGATGTCATCACCGGAGCCCAGCTTGTCGTTGGCCAGCCGCCAGCCCCGCTCCTTCAGCACCCCCCGGGACCGCACCACCAGCTCCTGGGCCACCATGGTGTACCTGGGGATGGAGCACAGCAGCTCAGCAGCCACCCTGGGCCTCACAGACCCCCGGCGCAGCATGCCACGCACCCCGGCCAGAAAGAAGCTGTGAGAGCTGGAGGTGCAGGCAAGGGTCCCTTGGAGATAGCCCCACCCAGGGGAGCACTGCACACTGCGGAGCAATGGCACTGTCCCCAAGGCCAGAGGGACACGTGGTTACACCACTACTCCAAGGAGCAAGGACATGCTCATCCTCCTGTCCACGCCTGGCTCACCTGCACGGGTCATTGGGCTCATAGCTCGTCAGCACCTCCATCACCACAGCAGCCACCTCCTTGTCATTTGTGACATCCCAGAGCCCGTCAGTGCCCAAGACCAGAACATCGTCAGGGCAGTGCTCGTACTGCGTCAGGTCGTAAACCTGGACCTGGCAAGCGACAGGGCAAGAGGCCAGGGTGAGGGGCAGAGAGGCAGAGAAGGCTCCCGCTACGCTGGGCACCCCATGGATCAGGTCACCCCGGCCGGCTCCGGCCATGGCAGGAACCCCTGGGTGCGGAGTGGCCAACAGCCAGGCTCACCTCTGGGAAGCAGGACAGGAAAGGCTTGATGTGGATGTTGGAGCTGAACACCCTGAGGTCGTGGTCTCCCAGGCCCCGTGTGACCCCAATCGTGGCCATCACCCGAGCCTGGAGAACAGCAAAACCAAAAAAGAGAACTTTAAGCCACTTCATCTCCACCTCCATTCCCAGCTGAGAATTGGTGGCACTGGAGCAGCAACAGCACTAGCAAAAATGGGCTGGGAACCCCCAACTCAGCAAGAAGCGACCCCCACACAGCTCCTGCCACAGCACTTCACCTTTTTCCCTTCACCGTAGATAAGTGGAAACTTCAGGTCATCCTCTTCTATCTTTTTGTAAGCCCTGGTTAAAATAAGCCAGAGACAACACGTCAGCAGGCGAAGGCTTCCAGCACCTCCCTGCCCACTCGGGACACGGCATCCCCGGGACGAGGCCCCTCCAAGACGTGGGCACCCGGCACGTCACGGCCCCTGCCCCACGGGAAGGGATGCTGGAGCCAGGCAGCCGCGCACAGCCAGACCCCAGCACAGAGCCCGCCAGGCGGGCGGGGAGTTACCAGCCATTCATGTTTTGGTCTCTGTAGAGCATCTTCTTTCCCAGCTCCTTGGGCTGGATCCTGCGGGGGAACTCCAGGTGGGTGAACTCCTTCCCCAGCAGCTCAGGCCTCAGGAACGCCTGCGGGGTGAAACAGCGGCTCAGCCGCGGGGCCGGGAGAGCGGGATCCGGAAATGGGGACAGAGTTGGAAAAGGCAGATGGAAGAAGAAAGAGGTGAGAGGAAGGAGGAGAGCCCTTAGGAACACAGTGGAGTTTGGTGCAGAGGCATGGAGAGCCCTGTCCCACCCCGGGGGACCCTGACCACGGCCTGGGCACCGTGCAGCAGAGCGAGCGCGTGCCCAGCCCCTGCCTGCGCCCTGCCTGTCGCAGCCAGCTGCAGAGGATCCCGCTCACAGCGGTTTCCTCCTCTTGGTCATTCAAAAATAGATTCAAAAAAAAAAAAAAAAAAAGCCTCAGTGTTTTTCCAAGTACATTGCAAGCCAGAAAGTCGCATCCAGCAAGACCTCCTCCGACAGAAACGCCTCCCCCGTGCTGCCGTCAGCGAGGTCTTCATAACCTCAAACCGTCAAACCGTCCCCTGGGTGGCACGCGGGGTTTGGCCCGGCCAGGCAGGAGAGGGAGCGGTCGGGAAGAAAGCTGGAAACCCGCTGGCATGCGTCAGCTCCCTGCCTCCCTAGGGAGCCGCCAGGAAGAAAGTAGGACTCTGCGCGAGTGCTGCAGCTCCTTCGACCCTGCGAGGGAGCAGAGCCACGCTCCTCCCGGTCACCGCACCAGCCAGCCCGGTGCTCCCGCCGCAGCAGCAGGCGGGTGCCCACCCCGGGCAGGCAACGCTCCCTGTTCCCTGGGCAGGAGCAGGACAGGATGGACCAAACCGGCCCCGTGCCAAGAGCCCAGGACCCCCAGGTCCTGGCCAGGCCAGGCTCGCAGCCCCTCACACCAACCCTGCAGCATATCGGGGCTCCACCAGCCACGAGATGCCCCCACTCCAGTGGGGCAGGGCAGCTCCCTGCGTCCCAGCACCTCTCCCCAACCCAGCGAGCCGGCTGGGATGGACAAGTGCCACTGGCAGGTCCCAGCCCTGGAGCTGCCCTCGGCACCCGGACCCCACCGAGAAGGTGGCGTGGGAGGCTGAGGGGGCCGGGAGGCAGTTCAGCAGAAGGAGGTTAGAAGAAAGGTCTTTCTTACTAAAAACTGCAGCCTCTGCCTCTCTGTCTCTGGAGTAAACTCCCTGGACATTGGAATGATTTCCCCGTTACGGATGATAATGGCCCTGCAATGAGAGATGGAAGGATGCGATTAGAGAGAGGAGAGGGGATGTGGTGAGGGAGCTACACCCAGCTCCCGCGGAGATTCCCTGCACAGCTGCCCAGCCCCTTCCCTTCCGCCGCCTGCCCTCCCCAGCCCCGAGCTGGGGGCTGCTTGCTGGCTCCGCTGCAGCAAAACCCCACCAGCCCCGGGGTGGGCAGGGGACACCTCCCTCCTGCACGGGACAGGGGCAGGGAGGGAGAGAAAATGGACAAGAAGCACGGGGCAGAGGCAGAGCAAACCGAAGGACAGAACACGGTTGGAAGAGGAGCAGCAGGAAGGAGGAGGAACCCTTCTCCAGAGGGGAGCTGCAGCGGGGACAGGCAGAAGTCGCCAGCAGCAGGACACGGGTGCCAGTGCCCAGCACACACCAGCACCGTGGCTCACTGCTGGGGCCAGTCTGATCAGTTGATGTGTTAAAAAAATAAAAGTCTGATTATGAGATGTTTCTGGATGTCATGGGGGATTTGAGGATCTCCAACGCTGGTGGCCCAGCTGCCTCGCCCACTGTCCTGCCCAGGGCCGCATCCTTGCTCCAGGGACGCAGGGCCTGGCTGAACCGGGCTCAGGGACGGGAACACAGCCCGAGGAGGGACACAGACCCCTGCCCAGAGGCACGGTGACAGCCTCAGGACCGGTGCATGCTGCCATCCTGCCTGGCTGGCACCCGGCCGCTGCTGCCATGGAGGGACCCCACACCTAAAGACAGAGGCACGAAGGATCTCTTCCTCCTCCTCTGTCGCAGACCTGGAAGCACGTCCTCCAGCCTCAGACAATTTACCAGAGCCCGCATTTGCTGGCCCGACGCTGCTGAGCGCAGGCCCACCCTGCAGTAAATACAGGGCAGGTCAAACCAGCTTCACCCTCCGCACAAGGTGGGCTTGCCGTCCTCCCATCGCTTCGGGGTATGAACGCACCCAGGCAAATTACAGGAATGCGCCCAAGGAAACACATGTATCCCCTGAATCCTTGGGCCCCAAGCTCCCACGGGACTCGTCTGCACATGGACTTGTGTGTCCTTCTGAAACACTTCACGGGTATGATGTGTGCCCTAGAACGACTTCTTGCACATTTTGAAAGCTTTGCCGAGGGCAATTTTCACTCCCCAACTCACAGCCCAGGCCAGCGCTGGCAGCAGGGGCCGGTGTGTGATCCAGAGCCATCTGGGAAGCAGACGGGATGCTGCCGGCAAGGAAGGGAGCAAGTCCTGGATTTTGGGAGGTGATTCTGCAGCACCTTCTGTGCACTGGGCAAACGGAGACCAGGGCAGGGCACGCTGTCCCCAGGGTGTGAAGGCAGGGGTGGCCGTGCCCGGTCCTGCTGCCTCCGCCCTCCCTGAGTCAGCCCGGCTCCAGGGAGGGAGCCAGGTGCTCCTGGCCAGCCGTGCCCCCAGCACCACCCCACTCCCCAAATACCAGGCCAAAGGTGTGGGGGCTGCACGGTGGGGCCGTACCTGCTGTCGCCGGCGTTGGCCACGTAGAACTTGCCCATGAGGTAGACGGCAGCCAGGGCACAGCAGCCCCCAGACAGGCGCTGGGACACCTGCTCCCGCTCGATCTGGTCATCCTGGGGAAACAGAGTGGCTGCAGGCAGGTGGCCCCATGCCAGTGAGCAAAGCTGCCAGCAGCCCAAAATAGCGTCCGGCTGCCCCAGCAGCACCTCAGCTGCTGGCCCAGCACCTTCCCCCACGCAGCCCAGGGGCGGCTGCAGGGCTGGGGGCAGGGGTCCTGTGTGCAGCCAGGCTTCAGCAGGGCAGCAAAGAGCAGGACGGCAGGGGAGTGGCTGGGACTGCTGGAATTAAGTGCAGTGAAGCCCCCTGCACCTGCATGGGTCCAGACCCACAGCCTCTGCGTCCTGAACCCCCCGAATATGGGAGAGCATCACAGTGCCCTCTCTGAGATCGTGCTGCCGGGAGCCCTCGCTGCAGCCCCCTCCTTGCGGCGGAGCTGCTTTTGCCCAGAGGGGCTGAGCCAACGCAGACAGGGACAGTGGAGATGCTCCCAGGGGACGCTCGCTCACCATGTGCTTAAAGGCATTCTCGATGGCGCCGATCACCAGGCTCTCGTGGGAGACCGCTTTCTCCAGGTGAAACCGCGGCATGGCATCGTTAGGGACCTCCCCGTCGTCCTCTGCAAGGGGCACCTGGCTCAGCTCCGCAGGGCTGGCCCTCACGTCACACGGGAGGCAGATGGGGGGTGGGGAGGGGTCCTGCAGGATGTCCACCAGGTCCCGGAGCTGCTCGCAGATGTGCAGGTGGAGCCTCTTGGATGCCATGACAGCGGCACCGCTGCCCGCATGGCCATCAAACAGGGCCCAGTAGTGGAAATAAAACCCCTTCCTGCCCTGCGGGGAGAGAGAGGAAGGTTGAGAGCCCCGTGAGGAAGAAGACGGGACGGGGAATTCAGAGCAGCTGGGGTCGCCCACTAAGGACAGCGACACGGGGCTTTTCCCCCTGCCCAGCACAGGCAGGAGCGATGCGGGCAGCTGACCCAGGGTGTCTGCCCTCAGCCAGCCCCTGGCTTGAGCCCAGCCCTGCGTCAGACACCTCGTGCTGCCAGCAGCATGCCTCCGGCAGCTGGCTCCTCCAAAGGGAAGGTATGGCAGCGCCAGCGTGGCAGCCACCTCCGCGCAGCCCGCTGGGGCACGCGGGCCAGCAGCTTCCCCGGGCCAGCCAGCTCCGGCACACGCCAGCGGGACGATAGCAGGAGCTGGCAGGGAGCAAGGGCAGCCAGCCTGGGACCCAAGGGAATCCCCGAGGAGGCGGCAGTGCACACACCCCCATGTGCCCCATCTCATGTCCTCCCGTCGCCGCCCCAGCTCTCACCCCATCCAGCTCCCCGCCGCCTTCCCTGGATGGCAGCCGGCCCCTTGGGCTGGGCTTCCTCTCCACAAAGACCACCTCACAGCACGCCTGGTCCTCATTGTGCTGGCTCTTGCCCGCATTTATGACCCTGCCAGGAGGAAACAAGGGGCACAGATCTTTCTTTCGCAGCATGCTCCAGCAGAGACCACCCCACAGCACCTCGTCCTGGCCCCCACTCATGCCCCCCTGCCCGGGGATGCTCTGGCCCTGGCTGGGGCAGCAGCAGCCAGGCAAGGGGACATCCCAGATCAGCTACACGGATCAATCCAGGGCCAGGGCGGTACTCGCTCCCAGCAGCACAACTGGGTCCTGGGGAAAGCAGCCACTCAGCACCTACCAAGAGAGGGGACCAGAAAAGGCAGATTTTGCTGGATGTCCCCACCACAGCCCCAAGCAGAGTGACTGCCCCAAAACCTGCATCAGCCTCACTGCACACACACTCAGCCGGGACTCACAGACAAGATCACAGCCTCACCCACGTCCCATCACACTCAGCACCTCTCAGATGGACAGGAGAAGGTGCAGAAGATTAAACCAGAAGAACTTCTGCAAAAAAAGATTCATGCTAACTTTCACAGCCTGTGCTGGCACGGCAGGTTTCAGGTCTAGATTGCAGAACCTGCTCACGGGAGGAAGCTGTCAGCACGCACAACAGGATGAGCTCTTCGGGTACAGACTTCTCAAGTGGTTTGCAGAAAAAAAAAAGTCTCAGGACATGGAAGAGAAGTCTTGCTGCCAAGCAGGGGATGGTTTTTGCTCTCGGTACTCCTACCCCAGTATGTTCTGGAGCAAATCAACATCTCAAAAAGTCCCCTGGGATATCAGGAAGATCAGCCTGAGCAAGGGATGCAGGGAAGACTGAGCAGCAAAAGCCTTCAGAGCCTGACCTTCCCCACTGGCCTGCAGTCAAGGGTGAAACTGGCAGCCAGTAAAAGGAGAAGAGAACCGGGCCCCTGAGGGGAAGTCGAAATCAGGTCCCTGTCCCGAGGCAGGTCCAGTGCCTCCTCCCCGAGCCGAGACCGCAGCAGTTCCCTCGCCGCTCGGCACCAGTTCCCCATCAGCGGGGCCGGATCAGCGCAGAAAAACCGAAAAGGCAGCAGCGCCTGAGACCCTCGGGGCGGAGGGGGAAGAGCCCCAGCCCCCGCTGCCGGCCCCCTCCCGCAGGCGTTCAACAGACGGGGAGCGCCCCGCTCTGTCCCCCCTCGCCCCGCAAAGCCTCGGCCCCGCGAGCACCCGCAACCCCGCCCCGCTCACTCGGCGTAGCCCGTGCTCCAGGGCAGGCGGCGGCGGCCGTCGCGGGGGCTCTGCACCGCCCGGCCCGCGTGGTCGTCGGCGCGGCGGAGCTCTTCGGGGGTCAGCTGGAGGAAGGCCGGCCGGCAGAAGGAGGCGCCCGCCGGGACCCCCCCGGCCTTGTCCCTGTCCCTGTCCCCGCCGCCCCGGGGCTCCGCGGGCCGCTGCCCGCCCGCCCCCGCGCCCAGCCCCGCTGCCAGCTGCGCCACGGCGGCGCGCACCCGCGGCAGCATGCCCGGTCCCGCAGAGCCCGGCTCGTCCCCGCCCCGCAGCCCGCCCCGCCAGGGAGGGAGCTGGGAGCGCGGGGGGGCGGGAGCTCAGCCCCGCATCGCCCCGCAGGCAGCCGGCCCGGGGACACCCGAAAGGCAGGCGGGAGCCCGAGCGGTTCTAGCCGGGGCTGCGCGGAGGCCCCCGGAAAGCCCAAACTTTCCCCTTTCCCTTTCTCTGGCTGCAGAGAGAGGGCAGGGATGGGGCGTGCGGGGGGCGGGTCCGCACAGCCCGCCCCGGGGAGCCGCCCCCCGCACAGCGGCCTCCGCCAGGGACGGGACGGGACGGCGCGGGCGCTCCGACGCTCCCCGGTGACACCCGGCCAGGCCGCAGAGGGAGGGGGCCGAGGGCCGGTCAAACGGCATCGCTGGCAGCCCGACTTCCTCACCTCCCGGGGCCACACAAACCCCGCCGGGAAAACACCGCGTGTGCCCCGCAAAGTGGAACCGGGGCCACAGCCCGGCACTGGTGCGCCCCG
>WHYT01015414.1:145016-199389 GCA_009806455.1 Tetrax tetrax
ATATCACCGCACGGGAGCTACGCAGCATTCCCAGCTCCTAATCCCTGGCTCCAAGCTCCGCAGCAGCTTACCTTCCCCAGGCCCCCACATGCCCTCTCCCTCCCTGCTCCCACCCCCCCTATTTGAAGCCGCTGCCTCACTCGCTGCCCCGCCTTGCACCCTCCGCTCACCTGGGGTCCCAGCTGCCGCATGGCTCCAGTTAAAGCGTTCCCTGATAAACACGTCCCTGCTCCCCCATTGCAGGTGCTGCAAGGCTGAGAGCTAGAAGCAGTTCACTTAAAATTCATTTATGACAAGTTTTAAACCAGGCCTGCTCATGCTAAGCTATAAGGATGGTACAATTCAGCCACACTTAGTTTTAATTTAGCTTACCTCTAAGCAATCACACAATTAATTCTAACGTTCTATAAGTGAACTTATTTTAATCTCCAAAAGCCTGTCAGCTCTGTTCCTGCCCCTCTCTTGTGAGGGGCGGCAAGTGTGGGCGTCCAGCAGCCTCGGAAACAGCCAAACCCACGTTATTTCAGAGTTCCCCGGCCCTCTCGGCTCCGTGCAGCTCTCTGAGCTGCCCTGGGGTTTTTGCAGGCAGGGGCGTGGGGGCCTGGGAGCCTGGTGGCGTGGCTGGGTTTGCAGCCCTGCACGTGCACAGGTTGCACAAATTCACCTGTTCCTGGCCCTGGCTCTCCATCTCTTTCCTCACGGCTTTCTGGTGCCTGGGCCATGAGGCCAGCGCCCCACCAGTGCCTCTCCTGCAGCCCTGGGTCCTCTCTCTGCCCCAGATGCCTTCCCCCTTTCGGCATCTCTGTCCAGCTGCTGGTCATGCAGCGCAGGGTCTCAAATATTGAACTGCAATACCCTTGGTGTTATTAAGGTTTAAAATCGGCGGATTCTCCAGGGAATGTTTGTCCCCTCCGCAGGGCTGCTGGTCCGCCCCGTACTGCTGAGTCACCAGGATGCTTTCCTTGGAAAGAGGGAATAGCAGTTTCCAAATGACTCCTGCATACGCTGGTCCTGTTCCGGTTTCTGTTACGCTAAGCGCTGCAGGAAAGAATGGGCTGACACAAAAACACGCTGCAGGAATGCTCCCCGAAACAATGCAATGCTAAGAGCTCTTTTCCAAGAACAAGGGCTACGTTTCCTCCCGTTCACCCGCCTGCGCGCTCAGTGAGAGGGTTCCTCCGTTCCTGCCTGGCACAGGACCCGTGTGTGGGCCTGCGGATGCGGCCGCAGGCTGAGCAGGGCCACGGGCTTGGGGAGGCAAATGCCAGAAAAGGGCCACTTCGGATGTCGGGGGCTATTTTGCTTCATTTCTCGTGCAACTCCTTAGAGCTAGAAAAGCCTTTCTGAGTGTTATCGTTCGGCCACGTTGCTGAGCCCCAGAGGAGGTAGGATGGAGCCGGGAATATTTCTTTGTGAAAGAATGACATGTTGGTGGCATTTAAGCCAGAACAGAAGTAAATTAAACATCTAGATCATAAAAGTACCAGAGGATGTTTTAAAATGGGCTCTTTGCAGCAGTGCATTAGTTGCTTGCACAGCTTTACTGTGTAATGAGCAATATATTAATTTATAATTAGTGTAATACAGTGAAGCTCAGCAAATAGCTCTGTGCACTCTGGATAATTCATCAACAGAAGCAGCAGCTCTTAATGGCTTCCAAGGTTTGCCTGTCCTCTGTAATTGGGAAGTTCAGAATTTATTGTTATTTCTTTTAAGGGATAATGTGATTGCAAGCACACATCTTCCCTCTGCGTCTGCTCCCGCTCCAGCGCGGAATGGCCTCGGGAGTGTGCAACCTCTCTGCAGACCAGCCCCGGCGTGGGTCCCGATCTGCTGGGGCGTTCGCCCGCGCCTCTCCCTGCTGCGGAGGGGAGCTCGGCAGATCTACCCCTGGGCTCGCCTGGCTCTTCCCCCTCTGCCACTTCCAGAACTGCCTGATCCCTTTCACGTCGCCCGAGGGATCTTTGTCCTAAATTCTGCTCTCAAAGGCTTCACGAGTCTCCTGCTCTCACACAACATCACCTCACAGTAGCAATACAGAAGGACAATAATAAATGTCTGATACAAGGCTACGTGGAATTCATGGAGCCTTTGGGGATTTTATATTTCAGTTTGGCAGCTCAGACTTGTATCCTAGAGGATGCAGGGATGCTGAGTGGGCAGTGGGTGCCTGGGCCCCTCTGAGACTCTCACTCCTCTGCCGCTGCAAAGTCTCCTGGAAAGAGAGGAAAGTCCTCAGAGCTGGGTGCTCCGTGCTGGACAACCTGGAGGCCCCGGGCCTCATCAGAGGAGGGGATAGATAAGCTTAGATTTTAATTCAGTGGCCCACGGAAAACTGGGTGGGACAGATCTTCCCCAGGAATACAATGCCAGCAATTCTGCTTTTTCCAACTGTTATAAAATAACTTGTACGCCTCTGCCTATTAGCAGCTGCGGATAAGTCGATCGCACCGAGGATTTAAAGTCTTCTGGCATGCCCATCTGCCTCAGCGTAACCATGTCAACACAAGCCTTTGTCAGAAATCCTGAGGTTTCTTCCCAAAAAAACCCCAAAAAGCAGGTTGGTCACCTAGAGAGCAGAGAAGGGTTCCAGCCATGCTGACAGCCACGCGCTCCGGGGGAAAGGGTTTCGTGCGTGGCAGCAGCAGCGCTCATCGCTGAGATGTCCTAGCGCAGTTCCTGTCCTTGTCAAACCCGGCTCCTTGCGGAGCCACAGCCGGGGAAGAGAGCCACACCGAAAGCCGTGCCGGACAGCGGGACAAGAAGCTGGGAGAGGAGGAATCACCATGTTCCCTTCCAGGAGAACTTCAATGCAGTCAGTTTTACTGAAGACTTAATTCTTCCCCGCATTGAAATGCTGTGATCTGGAAAACAGCAAGTTTGTATTTCTGTACCATTACATCAATAGAGCTTGATTTTTGTAGACTTCCTTATTGAATAATCTGGCCTAATTTAATTGGAATTTGGCTGCTGTGAAAGGTGGTTTTGATTGCATTTGCTCTTGATCGTTTCCATTAAAACTTTGTCATCTGAGAAGTAATATGTTTGTATTTACTTATCACAGCAACAGAGACCTGCATTGGCAGACTCTCTGTCAAATTACCTGATGAATATAAACAGCAGATTTAATTTAGTTTCATATTGATTTTTGCCATTATTATTAAAACCCTCTGATCTGAAGAATGAGATGCTTGTGTTTCCTCAATATCTCGTTACTGGGGTTTTGGTTAATCTTGTAGAGCTTTTCCCTTTTCTTTTGAGCAATCAAGTCCAACTGGAATTTTGCTCTAAATTTTGGCTCTAAAAAGGGGGAACGAGAACTTGGTTCCCTCAGATAAAACAGAATAGAAACCAGCTCCTATGGTGGGCCTGTTCAAGCAGGAGAACTTTGCCCTGGGTTCCTACGTGCATTTTGGGGTGAGGCTGAGGTCTTGGGTCCCTGGGGCTGGTGTGTCACCCTGGGGCATCTGCGCTCCAGCCTGGCCTGGAGTGGCCATGCTTCGCTCTCCGCTGTCGCCAGTGCTGACTGGATCTACTGGTCTGAACTGGAGATGTTACAAATCAATCTAGGATTGAAGAGGGACAGTGCCGAGGTGCCCCGGGCCGGTACCAGCATCCTGGGCGAGCTGCGAGTTGGGGCGGGCTGGCAGAGAGGCCAGGCTCCCGCCTGGAGCAGAGGAGAGTGCTGCAGGAGCACCGTCCGTCCGTTCCCGCACCGCACAGTCCCTCCGGTTGCTCGCCGGGACCCCCACTCCTTTTCTGGGGGGAGAGGAAATTGTTTTCCGGGCGGATGAGCTGCTGACCAGCGCTCCGTGCTGCTGACCGGGGCGGGGCCGCGCCCTTCGCGGGGCTCGGTGCGGGGTCGCGCCCTTCCCGGGGCTCGGTGCGGGGCCGGGGTCCCCGGAGCCGCCCCGGGGAGGGCGGCAGGGGGCGCTGCGCCCCTTCTCGCCGGCCGCGGCCCCGCTCCCGCCGCCCCCGCCCCCGCCCCTCCCGGCCCAGCCCCGCGCCGAGCCCCGCGCCGCCGCCGCCGCCCGGCGATGCCAGCGGCCCCCGGCCGCAGCGGACCCGGCGCTGACCCGGCGGACAGCGGCCATGGGCAGCGGCGGCCCCGGCCCGCACGGACGGCACCGGCAGGTACTGAAAGTTCGGGGCGGTGCGGTGCGGTGCGGTGCGGGCTGAGCCCTGCCCGGGGCACGGCCGTTACCAGGCAAAGGGCGCAGTGGGGCGCGCTCCCGGCCCCCGCACGCTGCTGCCCGGGTGCAGCGTGTCTCGGTCCCGCATCGCCCCTCGGGGCGGCGCCAGGCTCCGCGCGGCCCGGTGCGGGGCGGGGGGCTCGGGAGGGCCTTGGCTGTTCCAGGTGCGGTCACCCCGCAGGAGGTGGCTGCGGTCTGGCGGGGCGGACTCTGGTCGGGGCTGCGGGTTTACCCCCTGTTCTGCCAGCCCCGCGAAGCCCCGCGCGTTTCGGGAGGCAGAGGGCAGCGGCCGAAAACGCTTCCACCCCCGGGGGGACGTGGGGGCCGGCCGCTGCCTGTGTGCGGTGCCGGCTGGTCCCGCACCAAAGCTTCGCTCGGGATGGGCTGGGATGCGGGCTTCACGCCTTCTTCCCCTGCTGTGACTCCGGCTGCGGTGGGCTCCGGGTGGGTGCCGGGCTGCGGTGGGGCGGGGGCACTGGGCCGCTCGGGGGGTGCGGGATGGGGACCAGCTTGCGCCTGCCAACACATCAGGTGCGGTCCCGGTCCGAGGAGAGGCAGGAGCGGACCCGGGCCGGGGGGCTGGGCAGGGGCAGGTGTCCCCTCCTGCTGCCGCTTGGCCGTCCCTTCGGGCGCAGCGTGGGCCTTCGGGGGGCTCTGCAGCGCACGCGGGCCCTTGTCCTGGGAGACCCCCTCTGTGCCAGGGCTCCCGCACCCCTGCAAAGGGCTGCGCGGGTAAGACGTTGTGTGACACTTTGAGCCGTCAAGTCCTCTGCTATCTTCTTCTGACGAGACCGAGCTGCTGCCGACCTCGGGTTTCAACACCCCTGATGAGTGGCCATGCTCTGCCCGGGAGAGGTTCCTGGTCCTGGAGGACGCCGAGGTTCGAGCTGTCAGCAGAGCCCACCTTCAAAATGCCAGCGGCAGCGGGGCAGTGGGATTTACTGAGTAAGGGAGTGGGAACAGGCCCCTGCTTGGGCAGAATTAGAGTTAAAAACTCTCCTGCTCGCCTCGTCTGGGAAGGAAATGCTGCAGACGCTGGAGGAATGAGCAAGGAGTTGGAAATGAATTGGCATAGAGGAGAGAGCACGCTTGGGGGAAGGAGTCCTCTGCATTTCCATGTGCTCCCCTTCATCTATTTGCCAGGTTGGAGGGCACACGCCTTGTGCTGCCCTCACCAGCAGGTCTGTGGGACTGGGCTGCTGTCAGTGTATCTGGAGTAAGAACTAAAACGAGGAGTACAAAAAAGGGCTCTGCTCAACCCGGAGCTCTGGGGCTCAGGCCGCACTTCTCCGCGGTCAGGTTTCCCTTTGGGGAGGAGCAGGGCAGCGTTCAGGGCAGCACAGAGCATGGGAGAGCACAGGAGTTACCGCGCGAAGCTCCTGTCAGCGCAGCTCTGCAGCCACAGCAGCTCTGACTTCCCAGCTTTCCCAATAACTGAGCATCCTCAGTGCTGCGGAGGGAGCTAGGATGTAGGATGTAGGATGTAGGATCTGCTGGCTGGCGCTGATGAACCCAGCGCTGCGGACATGGAGGCTGTCGCTGTTGGTCTGTGCTCGGATCATGGCAGCATCCTGCTGCCCAGCCTCCCCTGGGACGCCCAGCCGCCTTCAGCACTCCCAGCTTGTTCCCAGGATGGGCAGCAGCAGCAGTCTTGGGGGTCCTGGCCCAGATGTAGCAGCCCGTACGTGTCCGAGCGTTTCCTCGCTGGCCCGGGGTGCAGGATCCAGCGCTTGGCTGGTTTTCCAGCTGTGGGGCATTAGGACGATGCCCTCTGCCACACCGGCCCTGCTGCTTTTTCCCTCTTTTCAGCTGCTGGAGCCATGCCAGGGCCCGTGCTGGGCCTTCCCGGGGGGCTGCGGGGTATTTCCTTGCTGGTCAGGGTCTTTCAAGGAGGCGTCAGCTTCTCAGGAGCCTCAGCAGCCTCTCGGCGCTGCTGTCATCGCTGTTGCGCAGCCCTCGGAGCTGTGCTTCGGAGCTGGGTGTGCAGCCTGTTCCTGGCCCTGCACAGTGGGGCATTTGCCGAGATGGTCTGACTTTTTGCTTCAGGGAAGTGTTAAATCAGCATCGCCCCCTCCAACGGGCAGCGTAACGTCCCCAGCGCCGTGGGAAGATCTCAGTGCCTGCTGGGCTCTGGCCAGGTTTCCTCCCGGCTCTGCGGCCAGGGCATGGGGCTGCCCAGCACTGCGGACCCCCAGCTCGCGCTCCGTTGCACCAAAGCCTGTGCCTCTTCCTGCACCAAGCAAAGGTGCCCGAGTTCCAAGAGACGCTGAAAGAGCAGGAGGATGAAAATAGCTTTCAGAGCTGGCAGAGCTGTGGGGCCAGATGTGCACAAAGGCTGACGGTGTTGGAGCTCAGCGAGGAGGGCTTGGCACAGAAACCAGCCATGTGCCCGCCTCCCCCACCTCACTCTGTGTCTTTTTTGGGTGGGAATCTGCTAACTGTAGTTATCCAGCTCACACAGACCTCTGCAAACAATGCTCCAGACCGGCAGGACTTGGTGTGTAATTTGGCATGACAGAGCCCCTCGCCAGCGCGGTGCGGCAGTGGGCTGCGTTCTGGCCGAGCTGGGACGGAGCGTCCTGGCAGGAGGGTCGCAGCTCTGCTGCGGCTCCAGTGCAGAGAGGAGCAGGTCCCTGGCTCCCATCACTGGGAGGGCGGCTGGAGTCTGGGGGCGGCGCGGCTCCCACCGTGCCTGTGCACCGAGGGAGCCCTGGGGAGCTCCGGTGCGGGAGGTGGCTCGTGCCCGTGAGGAAGGACACGGGCCCGTGGAGAGGAACGGTCAGCTCTGCCGTGGTGCCTACGAGCAAGGTTTATAGATTTATCTTCAGAGAGGCTCGGGCACTTCGCAGTTACTTCGGTGCCAGCTCAGACCCAGAAGGCAGAAAGCGGCTAGCAAAAATGTTAATGAAAAACTCCACAAAATTCCAAACAGAGCACAACAGGAGTGAGAAAACTGATATTTTCAATCAAAATTAAGTGCTTTGATGTGCCAGAACACCGCTCTTCATTTCAAAATGACATTCCAAGCTGAAAAATTTCGAGTCAGACCAAACATTTGTAGTTGGAGTCTCAGGATGATGGAGGCTGATAACTGTCAAAACAGCAATTCCTGTGAAGCGGTGTTTTCTACTGGGAGCGTGGGCTGAGTGGGGGCCCTGAGTGCCTGTTCTGGGGAGAAGCGTCGCTCTGACGGCCGCTGCCAGGATGGCGCCGCGTGGCCTCGCGCTCCTCCGAACCCACGTGCTCTCCTCAGCCGCCGGCTCAGCTCCTGCCGCCGGCGCGGTGGCTTCCTTGTTGAGTGTGGCGTGGACAGTGCGGGCTGCATTATTGATAACTCTGATTTATTTATGCTTCCTTGGCTGTAGCAAACAGCTCAGCCTTTCTCGGCTAAATATAGTTTGCAGTGGGAGCGCGTCCCTGTCCTGCGTGGGCAGCCGGAGCCAAGGAGCAGCTCCGAGAGGGCCCTTTGCTTTTTCAGTTGAAAAAGCAGGGGACGCGGCCGGGACGGAGAGCGGGACGCCCGCATATCCATGCCCTCCTTGGCCGTGCTTCCCCCTGCCCCTGGCCGAGCTGCCTGTCCCGCAGCATTACCGAGCAGTATTTTCTCACCTCTAAATTCTTCACTAGCATAAAATATGTGTTTTTGTCAAGATATCTTTCTTTTTCTCTGGGCAAATGTCAACACTTTTGGTGACATTTTCTGGTTTATTTTTCCAGCTGGGAGAATCAGAATGGGAAACATCACTTTAAATCAGCATTTTGGAATGAAACATTTTAAATTTTGAAATGTCAGTTTAAAACGGAACAATTCATTCTGAAATACTTCAAAACAAGAAATGCCCTTTTACCACCTCACATCGCTTGGTTTTGATTAAAAATGTCAGCGTTCTCTGTTCTGGCACTTCATTATGCGAGTCTGTTTCGCTGTCTCAGCCCGGTCCAGAGCAGATAGAAATTTAGAAGGTAATTGAAAATTAAAGACTTCTTCTCGCGGCAACTGGGGTCTGTCCGGTGCCCGGCCGGCATCCGGTGGGCGCGGGCAGCGGGGGCCGGCACAGCGAAGCTCCGCTGCCTTGGCATCGCTGCCGCTTCCCTTCATGGCCACTCATTAACGAGGTGTGATCTGGCCCTTGGGTGTTTTGGGGAGCACTGTTATTTGCCGTGGAGCGGATCAGATCTCTGCAGGCAGTAACCGGGGCCAGGAGGTTGTCACCTCACCTGGCAGCGGCCGAGCGGGACGCTGCTGTCACAGCCGTTGCCGCTGGCGCTGCTGCCTGCGGAGCGTGAGCTGCGCCCGCCTGCGGGGCTGCGGCTGATAAAGAGCACAGAGAGTGCATTCAAAGCAGTCGGCAGCAAAACAGCCAGTCTTTGGGGGTTTCGTTTCTCTTCAGGGCTCCAAAGTGATGTAAAACTCGACGTCCTTCCCAGCACGTCCAGCGTGGCGTGGGAGGGGGTGCGGGCGTGGTGCCGGTGGGCAGCGGTGGTGGTGCGTGGCCCTGGTGTGCCCGGCGGTGCCAGGAGAGGTCACTGGGGTGTTGGGAGGCAGCAGATGCGGTTTTGTGTCTGTGTGGCTTTACAGAAGTTGCAGATGCCCCGTGAGGAGTGGCAGCCCCAGACGAGGCATCACGGTGGCACAGCGAGGCTGGTCCCGGCGCTGCGACGGGCTGCACGTGTCTGCCCAGGCATTGCCACCAGCTGCCCTGCTCCTCAGTGCCCCGCGCAGTGCCAGCCTCGCCAAGGGGGACGATGGGCCGTGGGACAGCCCTGGTGCAGTCTGTCCGTCTGTCCGTCCGTCTGTGGGTGGGTGGTTTGCAAAGCGCCCAGCACATGAGAGCCAAACCTTGGGTGTCACTGCAAGGGACCTCGGTGACGCCAGGGTGACGAGAGGCTGTCACCGCGTACGGAGAAGGCGATACCTGGGAATGACTCACTGTGGATTACTGCCCATGCGCTCCGGGTCTGCGCTGAGTGTGCGTGATCTGCGTTGATAACGTGCTACCGCGGGCCTGGTTTGGTGCTCCCAGCAGGAAAAATCAGGAGCAGCTCCTCCGAAGCCCGTGGAACCCCACTGCCATGCAAGGGGGTGAGCAGGCGCGGGGCTGGGCTCCCGCAGAGGTGCGTGTGTGTGGGTCCGTGCTGGTGCGGGGGCAGCCAAGCCCGGGGGTGTCCCAGCCGCTCTGGGGGGACACGGCAGTTCGCGCTGTGCGGGAGCCTGCAGCAGGCATCGCTGCCCGTTTCTCCTTCTCCCTTCAGGTGTGCTGATGTCTGCCCCTCGCGCAGACCTGGCCCACCCGAGGCTGGCAGACGCGCAGGCGTTGGTGTGAATCCCCAGTAAGAGGTAACTGCCGCGCGTCCCTTTTGCTGCTGCCCTGGTTTCTTTCCCTCCCGTTGCCATGGCTGAAGACGTCCGAGCCCATCCGAGGGCGATGGGTGAATCCCGGGTGTGTGCCCTGCCTCCCAGGGATGTGTCCCCGCAGCCGGGCCACCCCGGTCCCCACGGCCACACGTGTTCAGGGGCTGCACCTCCCAGCCCTCCTCAGCCCCTCTTCCTCCGTGCATCTCTTCTTGTTTTTCGTAGAATGAGTGAGAGAGACATACAAAGCCTGAGCAGATGGGTTTTCGTGCTCACTCTTTGCCTTACCACGCTGTGGGGAAGACTGACGCTGGCCTCCACCCATCACAGAAGCCATTCAGGTAGGAGAAACGATGTCCCCGCTATGTGCGTCGCACTCCTGTGCAATCGCCCTGGCCCCCGTAACACTGGTGGTACCTTGGGGTCTCCATGGGATGTCCAGGGTGGGGGTTACTTGGGACCGAGGTGTTTGGTGAGGGTCAGTCCCTCGTTCCTGGGTGGCAGGACGAGTGCAGGTGCTCTTGGGCTGTGGCGAATGCTGGCTGCGGGAACGCTGAGGGTGAGCGTGCAAAGGCACGGGGCAGAATCCAGCAAGCGGACACCAAAAGGCTCCAACGTTTTCTCTCCCGTGCCGCTGTGACGGCTGTGGGATTTGCACTTTGAGTGTCTGTGCGTGCGGGAAACTCCCTGGGCTGCTCCCTGGAGACAGGCGGGGACCTGGAGCCACATAGCAGTGAGGCTGTTCCTTGGAGTTACAACCTGTAATGCTTAATATGGGGCACTGAAAAACTGCTGCTTGGAGAGCTGAAAAGCTGGTTTCTTCATGTCTGTAGCAAAATCTGAGACACATCTGTGTATTTAGGTTATTACCAAGGTAATTCTTGATCTGTGAGCAGCGAGACACAGCTGTTTCCATCTTACGATGAGTGTCACGAACCACACTTACTATGCGATGGACACCTCGCTTCAGGCTTTCATTAGAAACACAAATTTTCAGCCCTCTGGTTGTAAAGATCATCTTGAGATGTGGAACAAGCATAAACTGATGTAGAACTGAATGTCTTGCTGGAAAGCGGAGTCTTGCCTCTGGGGTGGTAATTTGTTATTCCCAGCGGTGACTGCGAGATCCCCTGCCGCACGCAGATATGTAGGAATGCCGTTCTGTGCCATCGATGAGGTTTTTGGAGGGGTTACGTGAACCCACGGTTAAAGTTCGTGTCTTGAGAAGAGGAGCAGCTGAGAGGTCGTGCCCGCCGGAGCGGGACGCCGTGTGCGGGGCTGGGGGCTCCCTGCTCGGTGCGCGGTGGGCAGGCGGCATGGGCGGTGGAGCCGGCGTTGCAGGCAGGGCGAGGGCTGGGAGTACGGAGTGATCCTGGGGCACGTGCTGCCTGCCTCCTGTGCCTGCGTCAGGAGAAGAAGGTATGCGAAGGTTAATTTGAAATTGTTCGTGCTCTTGCCTGATCCCATACCTAGCCCTGTCCTATTTCTCGGTTTTTTGCCCGACAGTTAAAGCAGTTCTAATCCTGTAATCCCCATCCTCGCTGCTTAAAACCAAACCGCGTCTTCCAGAGCGACTCCCTCAACCAACCTGCCCTCCCCTCTCGCTTGGGGAAGTGTTAGTTCCTGTCATGTGCAGTTGTTACGTCAAGCTGGAATATTTTTCCAAGCCGCCGTCCGTAGATGGGGCGGGAGCTGCGCTGGGTGCGTGGGAAGCAGCGCGTGGTGCCGCGGTGGAGGGCAGGCTGCGTGTCGGGAGCTGCATCCCCTGGCCGCAGCGTGCCCGTGCGGGTTTGTCTGTCGCAGGGCGGCAGAGCGCTTCCAGCTCTTCTCGACACAGCCCAGGCGTTTGGGTTTCTGCCCACAAGTGCGAAGCGATGGGATTTGCACGAGCTGTTCGTGGATGTGCGCACGCTCGCCCACGCGACGAGGGGCACAGAGCACGACGTGGAGTCTTGAGGTGACAAGACAGTAAAAAATCCCAACTGACGTGCGGTGATAATGAGCAATAAAAACAAGCCTGCTTCTCTCCAAAACCCTCTTAAATAATACATGCACCTAAGGCAGCAGTGATTTTAAGGCTTTAATTATTCAGTGAATATTAGTAGAGGAGCCGTTGCGGGGCACGCAGTACAGATCACTCGCGCCACTGTCTGCCCACGAGCCCCTTGCTCCCCGTGCCCCGGGGCTGAGCCCAGCCAGCCCACGGCCCTGCACCCCACCAGGGCTGGACCCTCTGTCCCCTCCCAGGTTCCTGTCCCGGCTGTGCTGCCCAGCCCTCCTCGGGACGCCCGGGTCCGTTCGCCAGCGCTGCGGTGCCCCGGCTTTGGGCATTGCCTGGCAGGTACACACGTCCAGCTTCTCCTCGTTTCCCAGCTCCCCGACAGCAAGCGGAGTGATGTTCTGCACCAAACATGTGGAGCCGTGCCCACGCCTCCCTGAGACACACACAGTGTGTCATTTCAGGTTATGCCATAAAAAACTGTGTTCTGCCACTCGCTTAAAGGTCAGCCAGAGTAGGACAACGTTTTTACTTTATTTTTGCATGCAGGATTCAAAAGCCTTGTGCTCTTACGATGCTTTTGTGGTTCCATGAGATAAGGTTGGGGTTTTTTTAAGGGTTCCAGTGGAGAAACACCAGTTAAATGGAAGGGAGAAGCTTGCCAGAAGCTCTGGAACTCATCCCAGGCTGTCTGAGGGTTTCCTGCTCGGGGTGTTAAATGCGCCATCCATCTGGTTTGCGTTTGCAGTCCGACTGGGCTGGAAGTTCCCTGCTGCTCAGTAAGAGGAGGAGCGGCTGCAGGGAGCTCTGGAGGAGCCGTTGCTCTCGCTGCACGCGGGGTCTCTGCTCGCTCTTCCCGTGTGACACAAAGCCTGGCGTGGCACAGAGCCCCTGGGTGCCACTCGCCGCCGGCATCCCCCGGCACAGGGCTGCTCATCTCCGCGGCAAGGAAATGGCAAAGGCTCTTGTTGACATCCTGGGAATCGCCGTGTCTGATGCAGAGGGCTTCGTTTGCCGTGGGTTCGAGAGCAGCTCTCACGCACATCGGGTTTTGCCTTTCCCACCGGGTGGGCTGGAGATGGGCCACGTCCGCTGGGACGGCTGCGGTCCCTCGGCGTGGCTGGCAGGGATGCGGTGGGTGCTGGGGGCTCCGAGGCCGCGGGTCCGGCACTGTGCTGCAGAGCTCAGCCAGCTGCAGGAAGGCGGAGGAGAGGCAAACATTTTCTTTATCTCCATGCGGCACCTTTTTGAGCAAATTCAAAGGGTCTGGCGTGTTAGCGAACTCTTGTTGCATGGCTGTAATGAGCGATTTCTCAGTTCTGCCTGGCTCTCCCTCTGCTGAACCTTTCAAAATCAGCTGAAAATGAGAAGCCGGAGAGCGTGAGTGAGAGGGAGCAGAGGGGTCGTCTGGCCCTTCCTGCTGGGAGGAGCTCTGCTAATGAAACTTTGCGAGGATGCCTCTGTAAAAACAGCGAGGTGTGAGCGCTGAGGTCGGAGGGTGTGAAATCCCCTGTTTTGGGGTGGGGGGGCTGCACTGAGGTGCGTGGGGTGAGTGAGTGGCTCCTCGTGGTCCTGAGGCAGAGCGTAGTGGGAATGTGGGGTCGCAGCCAGCTGAAGCCAAGGACCTCTGCTTATTCCTCAGATTATTTGAAAAATCCCATTAACTGTAAAAACAGGGCAAAACAGTCACGTTTTTCTGTAATGAGTTGCTTTCCTTCTCCCTTTCACCAAAGGGTACCATTCCTGCATACAAAAAGAATGGAAATTATCATTAAAGCTGACTTACGATGGCATTTAAAATTTATGGATACAATTTATGGCCAGAGATGCTATTACAAAATACGTCCAGGATAGGTAATTGTGTAATTATTATGGGCAGAAATGGAAGTGATGGTTCATTAAAAGAAAATGACCATGAAATAACAATAAATAAAGCCAAATTAAAGCTGTGGTGATTGCACAGCCCGTCCTGCCCGTTTGCTGGCGGGCGCGGGGCACAGGGGTGCTTCTAAACCCAGGTCCTGGAGGTCATAAGCCAACACATCAGTTTTCTTTCTTCCGTAATATTTCAATGGTGCTGGGAGGGGGAGTGGCAGAGCGGGGCTGGCAGCACTGCCCAGGGTGGCGAACAGGGTTGGCCTGGGGGTCTTTGGGGCGCAGCCCCTCTGACAGCGGCTGTTCTCCTCCCACAGTGCACGTAGAGCCCGGCACGTGCGAGGTCATTGCCGCTCACAGGTGCTGCAATAAGAACAAGATCGAGGAACGCTCCCAGACCGTGAAATGCTCCTGCTTCCCGGGGCAGGTGGCAGGGACGACGCGGGCGGCTCCCTCCTGCGTGGATGGTGAGTACCGCGAGCCGGGTACCAATGCAGCCCCGGTCTTCCGCGTCGCTCGGGCAGGTGTGGGGTTTCTGCCCCGGGGTTAACGGAGGGGATCTGCCCAGGGGTTGCTGCGGAGGGGGAGAGGCAGCGCTTTGGGGACGCTCTACGATGGCATGGCCACGCTACCCCAGCCTCTGACCCATAGGTCATGGTGCTCCAGCGGCTTGAGCCCCTCAGTTGGGGCCAGGCGCCGCAGCGTTGACCCCTGCACGCCCACTCACCATGCCGCTGCAGCCGGAGGCACTGCAGCCATGCAGCACTGTCACCTGCGAGGAGCGCTAAGCGAAGTATATTTTATCGCACGGCATCACCCAAGGGCCGGCGGGAGCAGCTGCAGGCTCTGCCGGCGTGGTACCGATTCTCTTGTCGGCTGGAGTCCTGTGTGGAACACCAAGAAGTGCCAGGGTGAGTTGTCGGGAAGGCTTCTGTTGTCCCGGACAGCTCGCGTATGTTGTCGTTCCCAAATAGAGGGGAGCCCGCGCTGGCGACCCACGCTGGAGACATGAGTTACGGGAGCCTGGCAGCCGAGTGGCAGCAGACGGTCCCTTTGCCCCGACGTAGGACGGGCTGGCGCTGGGCGTTGTACCGGGTGGTGGGAGAAGGCAGGGCGCTGCGGAGGCGTGTGGAGCCGTTGGGTCGAGGCGACGCACGGCTCCTCAGCAGGGTCACTGCCGGTGCGCGCTGTGCCGCAGCGAGGGGCTGCACCTCCTGCCCCTCGGGGCACCCCCCGCACCGCTGCCCAGCTGCTGACGCCCCGCTCTCCCCAGCCTCCATCGTGCTGCAGAAGTGGTGGTGCCAGATGGAGCCCTGCCTCGACGGGGAGGAGTGCAAGGTGCTGCCCGACCTCTCGGGCTGGAGCTGCAGTAGTGGCAACAAAGTGAAGACGACCAAGGTACGTCCCTGGCAGGGCACGGGCACGTGGCCACGCTTTCCCCGGCCTGGGGCAAGCAGAATCCCGAAAGTTCGCAGGGAACGGGGGGAGCCTGGGCTTCTCCAGGGCGCACACCGTTTGTTAGGGATGCACGGAAGCAGAGCAGAGGGTCCGGGCTGTGCCGGTGTCACTGGTACTGGAGGGGCCGTCGGGGGTGGCACAAATCCCAAGTGGGTGCCAGGGCTTTGCTGATTGATGACCCCCCTGGGGAGGCCGGGTTGGGGGGCTCAGCCCACCAGCAGACGTGCTGGGGAGGTTTCCGTATGAGCCCAGGGCTGCTGGGCCATCCCAGCTCCCCCCAGCATCTCCCCACTGCTGCGGGGCGGCGGGTTGCTGATCCCAGCCCCGTGGCGCAGCCCCGAATCCGTCACCGCTGCCCCGTCTGAGGCAGTCGTCTGTGACAGGCTGCTACATGATTATTATTTTTATGGCTTGCTGAATGCCCCAAAGAACAAGGTATAATTAAAATTTTATCAAACTCATTAGTAATTACATGTATGCCATGGTTAATCAGTTGCATAATTTTGTGATCATTGTTCATATTGTTGAGTGGAATTATTCCTTATGCTTAGATTTTCTCACCCCATATCCCCCGCCATAAAATTACCGTATTAAGCGATGTTGGGATTTTTTCATTACTGCTATTATCCTCATGCACAGAGAGCACTTTCACGCTCAAGTGTTTTTACGGACGTCCAGGAAGGCTCCTTTGGCCCTGGGCACCCGTCGCTGGCTGGTCACTGCAGCACCACGTTTAGCTCAGTGTTTTTCCCATTTTTATATTCTTTGTTTGTTTCCCCCGGCCGCTGGCTCAGCCCAAAGCCTCTGCTCTGGCGTTGCTGTGCAGGGCCACTGCTGGGGACCGTGCCTGTCTGCGGGACCCCAGGGCTTCTGCCCTCCTCCCACGGCCCAGACTGCCCTGGCCGTGCCCCTCGTGCACCTTTTGGGCCCCCCGCCCTCCCCCAGGGAAGCAGCATTTTGGAAACACGCACCCATCTGTTGAAAAGGGCTTTTGGTGGCCCTGGGTGCCTGTTGGGGACTGTGCCGAGGGGGCTGGGCTTGCCCCTCCCGGAGGGACCCCAGGGAAGCTGTAGCCAGAGCACGGGGTTCACACACAACCCATGAGCTGTGACTTGGAACGACTGCCCCGTTCAGTGGGTGCAGAGAGCGAACCACGTGCATCTCCCGAGGCTGTGCGCTGACAATTCACACACGGGGAACCGGCCCCGTGCGCTGGGCAGCTCGCCCGCTCAGATTGACCGATTCCGTCAGTAGGCGCCTGCCCCGCTCTTCTCTGCCCGCAGGTCACGCGATAGCGTCCGTGCCGCTCGGGACCAGCCTCAGCACAGGTCCCCAGCACTCTGCGGAGCCGTGAGCAGCGGGCCGTGGCCCCGCCGATGGAGGTGGGATGCTCCAGGGCCGCCGTCCTGTGCCAGCTGCCGGGACCGTGCCAGGTACCGGATCGGAGCATCCGCTGAGCCCCGGCTTCCCCAGATCCTGCAGGTATGGGACCCCAGGGCAGCTGCAAGACTCTTGTCGCTCCACAGTCCCCTCCTGTCACGTGGACGTGCTCACCAACCAAGAAATGGGCTCATTTTCCCGTCCTCTTAAATGAAATACTCCACTTGTGTGAGAGCTGTTGACAGTACAGAGACAGCGGTCCCCAGAATGGGCTTTATTCGGAAATAGCTGAAATCATGGCTGTGAGTTGCCTTTCCCCGGCTCCCAGGATGCTGAATCAGGGCTGCCATCAGGAATTGGGCAGTCAATGGTTGTGTGAAACCTTCCCCCGTTTGGTTCATGGCTCCTGGCCCGGCGCACTCCCAGCTGAGCTCCGGCCGGACCTCGTGTCAGCCGGGGGGCTGCTCCGACCCCGGCACACCATCCATTCCCTGCCCCGTGACCTGGCTGCTGTGCCCACGTGTGGTGGATGCAGCTCGTGGGGACCTCGCCAGCCCCGGCGATGCCAAAACATCCCTGTGGAGCACACTGCTGGTTCCTCCTTCCTCGGTAACGGCGTTAACCGGAGTTTAATGTCTGTTCTCTGCTGTGCAAGTCCAGGCACCAAGTCACTGCTTGTGTTTGCAATCAAATTTCAGAATAAAGTGCGGGGGAGGCCTCGGGTCTGGCGAGCCTGACACTGTGCAGCTGTCCAGCCAGAGACCCGGACGGAGCCAGGCTTCATCGCATTAATTAAAAATAAAGAAAAGCGTACCACCTCCTGGCCCTGAGCTCATCACCTTGTCTGGGACGCACCGTTTCCCCTGGGTTGGCAGCTCGAGGGGGAGAGGAGGGGAGCCCTGTGCTCCCGACGTCGGCGGGGCTGGGGACCCTGGGGCTGCTGCGCTGGCGAGGCCGGTGGCAGGTGGGGAGCGGGGCCAGCGCCTGCGCGGGGACCCCAGCCCCGCAGCCTGCGCGGGGACGTGCCGACTCAGGAGGGGCTGGGGGCAGCGCGGGGGCCTCCGAGCTCCGGCTGCTCCCCCTAGGACTGGTCATTTGGACATTTTTGTAACGGGGTATGTGATACCCGCTACAGATGTGGTGTAAATACCAGACTGTAAAATAATAAACACATTTTAGTCTCTGCAAAGGATCTTTTCATTCAGCAGCGAAGGAGGCTTCGGGAGCGCTTCTCGTGCCAACCGGAGCAGAGGCGGAGGGGCCGGGGGCTCTGCCCTGGCTGTTCCGACCCAACCCACTGCTGCTGCGGCGGCTGCTCTCATTACTCATGCGACTGCCTAATCCTCTGGCTCAATAAAATCTTTTGGCTGTGACTTACGCTCTCTAATTACACGTCGCATTAAAAAGGCATACTCCTTCATTTCGCCAAGCCGCAGAGGAGCTGTTCTGGTGGGGCTCAGTGGGCTGATTATCAGCGTGCTGTCATGGACGCTGCCGCAGGGATGCCTCTGCCCGTGTCTCTCCATCTCTGCGTGCCGAGATCTGACCGGCGACAACCTGCTCCGGCTGCGGCGGGCAGGTAGCCGTGCCTCAAGGCTGCAGCCGCTGATGTGCTGCCAGAGCATTTGTCCCGTCATGGTCACGGCCCCGCACGGCTCAGCCCCCAGCGAAGGGCTTTTGTGTTTTGTCAAGTGTTTGGATCCATTTTTTGTTACTATCCCTTGCATGGTGGCTCCTGCTGCTGCAGTGCGGGGTCCCCCCCAGGCCCAGGCCCAGTCTGCGTTTGTACGTCCCCTCCTGGGAGGCCTGGCCCCACCGGCAGCACCGGCTGTCGGATGTGGAGTGGAAATCTCATTTCTGACAGCAAACACGGGGCTGCTGCCGGGAGCATTCCTGCCTGGCTCAGCACACTGGCAGCCAGCTCAAAACGTGAAGGATCCACTCTGCAGGGCTGTTGAGCTTGACACCTACGTTGATATAAAAACATTTTATTGTCTGCATAAGAGCCACCCTTAATGCTTATTTTTCACTCACCACAATACATGGTTCAGTGAGGAAGCAGCCCCTTGGTGTCTTTGCTGAGTGCCGGCCTCTCCCGTTGCGTACCGCTGTCGCAGTGAAGCACAAGGTTACGGAAAATTGCTGCTCCCCTCCTGGCAGGGAAATGCATTTCGGAGGGAAGCACTGCAGCCTGCGGCACTGCTGGTTTCCCTCTCGTGTCTGGGGGAGCCGGGGAAGGATGCTCCTGGCGCTCCTCCCATGCGCTCTCTTTCTGTTTTTTCAATGCTTTCCTTTGGCTGGGGGCAGAGCATCCCTACCCACAGCATCACCCAGGGGAGAGGGGGGTGGCGAGGGGAGCGTCCCTGCGCTGTGGCCGCCAGTGCCTGCTCCCGCGGCAAGGACTCTGCACGATGTCCCGTGTCTTTGGTCCCTCGGTGGGACGGTGCCACGCCCATGGCCCCTGGCTGCCTCACCTTGTCCCCTTCTTTCCACCCGAGACCACGCCGCTGGTCCCTGGAGGAGCCCCTGCAGCTGTGGCAGCGGCTTGGAGACCTTGAGATGCCAGCCCAGGGGCAGCAGCGTGCCCAAATCCCCTGAGCTTGGGCTTGACGTGCTAGTGCGGTAACTGACGGGGAGCTCGCGCAGCCAAGAGCTGCAAGTCGCCGAAGGGGCGGTTAGGCAGAGGAAACTGTCACAGGTAAGGTACTTTCACTATCATCTGCCTGGTATTATAATTACGCCCCATTCAATTAGTCTTAAAGGAAAAAAAAAAGCTTTTTGTATTAAGGCTTGATGGAGGATTATTAGAAAGTGATTTAAAAGACAAGGATTCCATTTTACTTCACAATAATAAAGGCATAATGTATAAAATACCCCAAAATTACAAGCTGACTAAATTTAGAGCTGTGCTAGGAGGCAAAATGAAAAGTAGAACGAAACCTTTGAGCAGCGAGGGTGTGCAGTACAAGGGGGTATTATCTGGGAAATAAGACGGAAACATAATTAACCACCCGGCATTATGCTGAAAGATGACAAATTGAAATGGGAGACAAAATTAGGTGAAATTGCAGAGCAGACTCATTTATTTCTGCTTTATAAATCGGTGCTACCTGTTGGCAGTACGCCTTTCCGGAGCAGGGGCTTTCGGAGGGATGCTGCTGCCAGGAGCTGACCCCGCCCCGGCTGGGACTGCCGTGACACCGTGTGTCACCCCGGGAGAAGCTGCTGCTCCCTGGACCCGCGCCCTCGGTGCCCCTGTCCCTCACCAGCCTGCGGTGCGTGCTGAGCGGGCTGGTCCGTGCCTTTCCCCGGATCCCATCTGCTTCCCCGATGTTTTCCCGCTGTAACTGGTGCCACCCCTGTGACTTCTGCCGATGCTGCTCCTGCAGCATCTTCCCGAGATGCAGTTTAGGGCTGGAGGAATGCTTTCTTCCACTGGCTTTAGATTTCCTCCTCTCCGACTGAATCGGAGTCACTGGAAGGGGCAGAAGTAACCCCTGCCACACCCATCCTGCTGTCGCTCCCCTCTGGCTGTTTGCTTTGCTACTGCTTTTACAACGAATTCAAACAAGGGCAAAAAAAGTTTTTTGTTTTTTCCAGAAGCACAAGATTTTTGCTAGAATCACCTCAGCTATGGAAAAAAAAATTACTGTGCAGCTCCCATGCCATCTTTAGGAACGCAGAAAATCAAATGTGGCTTATCAGAGGAGAGGCTGAGTCTGTCTCGTCCCGCGTACGTGGCTCAAACGGGTGGAAGGGGCTTGCGGCCGCTCTGGCAATAGTGTGTGTGTGTCTGCATGCGAGCACACGGCTCGGTGTTTTTCTAGTTTGCCAATACCTTTCACTAAGAAACTCTATACAATTTTTCTCTCTGGCGTGCAGCCCCAGCGTTCTCACGCGCTGCCCCGTCCCGCCGCACTCAGGGCCAGAGGTGGAAGGCGGCTGCAGCCCGGCTGCTCCCAGGCCCCGCTGCCTGCGCGTGGGGACACGGGGCTGCGGGCACCGTCCCCATTGCCTCGCACATGGTGGGACCCCCTTAGAGTCACCAAGGTGAAAATGCTGCTCGGAGTTTGCTCCGGTTGGTAAGCTGGATGGGGCTGTCTGATGCATTAGGTGGCTGTTCCAGAACCGCGTCCTCATGTTTTATTAAAACGTGCATTTGTGGAGATGTTCTTAAGGGAGTGAATAAAATATTCATTCAGATGTTGCTGCACAATAAAAGCGGAGCCCCTTTCCCGACTCCCCTCCCAGCCCAGCAGGAAAGGCAGGAGTCCCAGTCCCGAGCCCTGGCATGGTCGCTGCTGCCACCAGCACTCGTCCCTCGTCTCTTCTCCCAGGCACGGCTCTGTCTCCGGATTTGGATCCTGTGCATCTGGAAAATGCGGATGCTCTCCCATCCCCATGTGTCTTTCCTGTGGGGAGGAGGGATTGCACAGGCATCAGCTGGTTCTGGGCAGGCTCTGCTCACCAACTGCACAGGGATTAAGTGGAGTCTCATTTTTACAAAGTGATTTCCAGCCTTGTTTTCCTGCTGGGGGGCTGCAGTGGCCGGAGCAGGAGCGGAGCCATTGGCTTGGGTAAAGCAGCAAGGGAGCCCGCAATTTAATTTGTGCATTTCCCAGCTTGTTGTTAATCTCCCGATTTACTGCTGGCATTTGATTTCTGCAGCGTTACTCCACAATAAGGGGATTAGCCGGGACCATAGGTCTTCTCTTTGATGCTCATCTGCTGGGGATTACAGAGAAATTTGGTACTTAGTTAATGGGTCAAATAGGTAAAAAGGAAAATATGCGTATGATTGTATTGACATTGGCAGGAGCATTCAGTCTGTGATCCGGCAGCAGCAGTGCCTGTGGCCGGCAGCTCGTGGAGTGTGGTCAGGAGAAGCCTTGGGCAGCATGCAAAATCCCTGTGACGTGCGGTTTGAATTTTTCCTGTGCACACCAGTGGCAACAGAGGTTAATACAATATTACAGGCTGACCTGCATATGAATACGCCAGCCAGCCCTAATGAATGCCTGCTAACGGAAAATGGGGACAAACCAGCACAGGCTCCATCGCCTCCTACCGATGTGCTCTCCTCGGCTCCCAGGTCCCCACGCGTGGTGGGAGCCGGCCGTGCCTTGCATCCCATGGAGCAGTTCTGGCCACCTCCCTCACCATCGCCTTCCCCACGGTGCTCCCCGGCCGGGCTGGTCCCCTGAGCCGGTGGGAGAGAGGTTCCAGGGGCAGAGAGAGGCATAGCTGGTTTATTTGGAACGGGATACACTGCTCAGAGCCAGGATCAAGTAACGATCCGATTAAATGCTTGTGGAAGCGTTCATTGTAGTGAGCTCTGAGCCAATCAATTATTTAAATACACTGGGAATGGCGTCCTGTGACTGTTAAAGGGGCTGAAATCGCGTTGCCTTAGTAGCAATCGTAAATGTTGTGGATACCCGGTTCTTTAAGAGAACGACTCCGTAAGTTGTGGAATCTTCGTGGGAGCTTCAGGGCTGGCAGGGTATGAATATGGATCAGCAGGATTGTTACACATGCCAGCACCAAGGGACAAAATTAGAGTGTTTAAAATTCTCTGCAAAGACAAAATGTAGATTACGAAAACTTTTGCAATCATTTATAATAATGAAATTTTGATTAGAAAGCCAGGATCATGCATAAGTTACTGCATCAACCCTCCGGGCCAAGCGGCGCGTGAAATCGGTGAATCTGGCGGGAACGCCTCGGCTTTGCGGCCGCAGGCGCGGCGACCGCCCGGCAGGGAAACGGGACGGGCAGCGGGGCCCAGGGCCTGTGCTGGGGGGGCGGACGCGTGGAATGAACCCACCCAGCAGAGGAGGAGGAGACCCCCCGGCTTTGGGTGACTTTCTGAAGCGTCCCCCGGGCGGCACCCACAGTGCTGGTCGCTCGGCCCCGCGTGTACCTTGCGGAGGAAGGGGATCTTTCCTCCGTGTTTTCTGCTCTTGCATAGTGGGGAAAGCAGTATATAAATTATTTAAGCAGGCAGAAGATAATTAACTCTAATCAATCTGGATTCTGCCCAGGTTATAGCTCTGCAAGAGCATTAATCTTACTAATTACTTAATATTACTAACACAGTTTTCAATGAGTTCAACAAAGCATTCAGTGAATCCAGCACTGAGTAATAGATGCAAAGTGATTGATTCTGCGTTGGAAAGCCCTTCAGTGCTGCAAGTCTGACCATTTTATTAATCAAATTATCACTCTGAGGGCATTCGAGAGGCAGCAGCTCGGTCTCGCAGGGAAGTTTTTTCATTACACTGATGGGTTATTCTTGGATTGCGTTAAGGGGGATGTTATTTCAAGAACATTAAGAAAGAATAATTTAGACTAAATTAAAAGTGTCTCTGATAAACAGTTATTTACATTACGGGGTGAGGTTAAAGGCCTGGTGGAACTGAAATTGCAGCTTGTGTCCAGCTCCTTGGCGATGCACCCCACCGGGGGGTCCGGGCGGGATCCGTCCGTGCATCTGTCCCAAACGCCAGCCCCCAGCAAAGCTCTCGGTCCCCTCGACGAGGGCTCTGCTCCCTGCGCGTGCCGGGCTCTCCGTGGTGCCGCCTGCCCTGGAGCAGGGGAGGGAAGGTCCCTGGTCAGCCTGAACAGATTCCCAGAAAACACCTCCACTGCTCCTAAAGCCCCTGGACAACTCCGTCCATTATTTTCTGGTCATTGCTCTCCACAAACTGCAGAAACCAAGGGAAATGGAAAGGTGAGAATGCGTTATTGATTAATTACTTAGTCATCTCCAAGCAGTTATTGAGCACATCTGTGACTTTGACAAATTGCTCTTCAATTTTTGTGACTGATGTGCGGTTTGATTAACGTGGCGTTGTGATGCTCCTGTCAGAGGGTGACAGGGAGCCTGATCCCAGCACCTTGCAAAAGGCAGCGGCGTCATGTTTTCGGTAATTGATGGCATTTGCAAACGGTTAGGCAAAAAATAATTAAGCAGTGGTATTTTGTTTGAAGGGAACACTGGGTTAATAAGTTGAGCTGAAGGTGGAATATCAGCTGCGTACAGTCACAGAGGAATAAGCTGATGCCACTGCCGCGCGGGCCGTCTGGACCCCGGGCTTGACTGATGTCGATGTCGTCCCCACTTGAGATGGGCGTTTTCTGGGGCCAAGGAAACATGCATGGCTCTCCTCACGCCGGCGCTTGCCCTGTGCAGCCCCCCAGCACAGGGGGCCCTGGGCAGCGCCCCCCCCTTCACCCCCGGCTCCGGCTCGCTGCGGACTGACGTCGCTCCAGGCGAAGGCTGGTGCGCGCTGCGGCTCTGCGGCCTCTCGTTAACATCTGGTTTTGGCTGCCTTGGAATGGGATGCCTGGCGCAGCAGAGCGCGGGAAGCGTAAGCAGAGCAAAGCACCAATTTCCAGTAAATTTCTGTTAACGTCCTTTGAGAGAAATTGGAAGATTAACCACCAGTGGATGCGGTCACTTTATCGCTAAATCCTGAGTGGTGAGCAGCTGAAGGGCCCAGCGTGGCCAGGCTGTCTCTCTAAGGAACGGCGTCGGGGGTAACAGGGAACATTGGATGCTGCAAAAGGCCATTCTTGTAGAGCAGAAGGCAAGAGGCCTCATAAAGAAGGATTTCACACTATTTAAGCAATAAAATCCCTGCTGGCTGTCTGGGGGAAATAGGCTTTTACTGTGACAAAGCTGTGACTTGGAAATCCTGGCTGCCCAGCGCTGTCCCGGGAAAGGCTCATTGCAGAGGGAGAAGCCAAATAAGCCGGTGTAGTAACGGCCGCTCCATGGACGTTAATTACTCCTCTGCGGTCCCTCCTGGCCAAGCATCCTCTCGTGCTGGCAGCGACCCGGGTGCAGAAAGGAGCCACAGCAGAGACACCGGCTGCAGGCGTGGACTGAGCCAAGGGTCTGCGGCAACAGCCTGGCACCGTTCCCGTGCCCCCTGCCCACCTCCTGCCCTGCCCTGCCCCGGGTTTGCTGCTCCCTGGTCCCCAGCACATGGTGGGGCTGGGGGGGCTCGTGAGCAAGGTCCCCGTGTGCTGGCGTGGGCAGACAGATGCTGCAGCGAGTGGGTCCGTTTCTTCCAGGACAGAGCTGATGGTTGATGCCGCAGTTACCACTTTCAAATCTGTATTCCTAGAAATGTCCATCACTCGTTCCCCGTCCAGTGGTGCTCCTTCTTTTCTCCCCACAGCAATCAATAATTTGCTTTTTAAACAAACTGGCCTTCTGCTCCGCTTGGAGGCATCTCCTCTGGCTCCACCCAGTGTTCCATTTACCAACGTTACGTCTTTAGCGAGCTACGTGCTTTGTTTTTCTCGCTGAGTGCGCCTGCAGAGGGTTTTCCTTGCAGCTCGTGCTCACCGCTGGGTCGCTGGCAGCACGCTGCTGCTCCACTCGCGCTGGGGTGAGCTGCTTCTGCACCTCTGACTCCTTCCCTCGTCCGGAGGTCCAGCATCCCAGCCTCTGCCTGGAGCCGGGATCAGGGATGGCGCGTGGGAGCGGGAGCCTCAGACTGTCGGATGGTCTCCTCTGCGTCGCTTCCAAACGCAGCACGGCTGCCTCGGAGCCGGGACCTGGAGATGTGCCATCAGCTGTTGGGAATGAAAAGGAACAAGCAAGTCTGCCTTGTAAAAAATGTGCTGCTGTTGTCTGGGGCAGGGCCATGGGACTTGGCATCAGGTTCCCTCTTCTATTAATCAGTGTTTGTGTTGGTTTAAATTAGTTTTGATTGCAGTTTACAAATGTAAATGTGTCTCCCCTGACATCTCCCTCCCTCCTGGGAATATGAAACGAGTGTTTACTGTAACAGCGACTGAGTTGTGCACGGGAAGGAAAACAAGCAGAAAAACCCGTGTACATCCACAGCACGGGTGCAGTTTTTGGTGATCTCCATCGCAGCCTGTGGGAAGGGCCAGCTAAGCAGAAAGGGGAGAAGATCCTCCAAAGATCATAGAATCATAGAATCATAGAATGGTTAGAGTTGGAAGGGACCTTCAAAGGTCATCTAGTCCAACCCCCCTGCAAGGAGCAGGGACCTCCCTGACTAGATCAGGTTGCTATCTCCATGGTCCTTCCGAGGGGTGGCTGGTGCTCTGAGGAAAGGTCCAAGTGCCATCCCGTGCCAACGTGAAGCTTGCATGAGTTATCCGTCCTGTCGTGCTCAGGAGGACGAATGACGGCCGTGCCACGCTGTGGGTGCAGGAGGAAGGTGTCCCGCGGGCAGGGACAGTGACACCGGGGCCAGCGGACTTATCCCTTGCAGCAAGCTGGGACATCAGCATCTCCGTGACATGAAGGAAAGCTCCTCACTAGGAGGTTAATGTACTTGATTCACCACCCACAGGGATATCATTTTTCTTATTAGTGTTTGCCATTTTATGGTTTAATTAAGGTCACCCAGCGGGCCTCTAAATGATGTCTTAATTAATAGCCTACGCTATCTGCCAGTGCCAGCCGGGCTCGCTGTGGAGCTGGCACCCCAGGAAGCGAGAGTGGAGACACGAGGTGCAGCGGAGCTCCTGCTCTGCCAGGGGAAGCCGGCCCGTGCTCACCCTAACCGGCCCGGCGCACACGTGTGTGCAAACACGGGCAGCACGGTGCCAACGCCTTGGTGCGCGCATGGGGCACGGCGAGGGCAGACAAAAGACCAAGAAAGACCTCTTTCTGCTCCAGAGGGCTTGCGGGAGGGATGGGGGAGAGGGTGCAGCAGCCGCCTCTGCTAACACAGGCCAGTGCTTGTCCTCGACGTCACCTTCCGTTCGCAGCCCTCCCTTTGGGACCTGCGCGGCTGTCCCCATCCCACCCCAGCACTGTCCCCGCTGCAGCGCTGCGTCCCTCACGGCGCTGGAGCCCTCCCTGCTGCTCCTGGCCAGGCTGACCCAGCGCCTCTGGCAGTGACGGGTTCATTCAATCTGCCGTTGTTGGGAGGCCGTGGAGCGAGCGGGAGCTCTGGCAGCGCGGGGCGCGAAGGGCTCCCCACGCCCGCTGGCTCCTCGCCCCCATGGTAGCACCGTCCCAGATTCATATCCTGGTGTTTACTCACAAACCGTGAGGTAATGCAGCCACCGCCCCAACGGCCCGCACATCAGCGTGTGTGATCCGACCACGCACTGGCGACTCAGCGGTGTACCCAGATCCATCTTTTGTGATTTATGACTCGGCTTTGTGACTTATTTCGGAGTCAGTCATAGTTCAGAGCCAGCCTATAGCTCAGACCCATCACATATCCATCAGTGACACAGGACCTGGAGCACTCGAGGATAACTTCAGAATTAATTGTGTTACTTATGAAGTTGCTGACACGACTTATAAATTGCCACATGGTCAATAAATCAGCGAGACACCTGAGAAATTAATAATTTTTTTTTTCAGACAGAAATGTCACATGCCTTATAAATCAGACACTCGAACAGCTTATTGTACATCAAACCCGCACATGGAAACCAGCTTTTGGGGGAGAATGTGTATTTGTGGAATGTCTGTCCCAAATGGTTTAACAGGGTTAAAGAAAATGCAAGAGCACGTGGAAGTGGAAGGTGTGGCGGCAGAGCAGGCGTCGCCATGCCGTACCGCGGCGGCTGTGCTGATGGAGCCGGCGTCATCCCGAGGGCAGTGTTCAACCTGCTGAACCTTCACCAGCGTTTGTGCACAAGCGACGAGCTACAGACTGGCCGGGGCCGGGCTGAGCGGGCGGGCGGGCGCAGGGCGAGGCACTGTGCGGGAGCCTGGGCAGGAGCCGTGCCCAGCCCTGGGACCAGCCCTCAGCCTCGCCCGCCGCGCCCTCCCGGAGCCGGGAAGACGTGCGTGGAGCTGGCCTCGCTGCAGGTGCACCCGAAACTTCTCCTGTCTCGGTCTCCTGCTCGTTAAGACGCGTATGACAGAAGCGCGCCAGGGCCGAGGTCTCCCCGGTGCAGGACGAAGGTGCCTGGGAACGGCCGGGGCTGACGGACACGCGGGCCATCCCGGCGGAGCCCGCTGCAGCCGCCAGCCCCGCGGGGCTGTCGCTGCTGGTATGTCTGCAGCCCCCTGCCCCCAAAGGGTAACAAATATGCCCCTAATGATAACAATCAATGCATTCGATGAAGAATCGGATTTTATTTAATGTGCCATTCACTTGGAGCCTGGCATGTCTATTTAGATTTATTAAAGCAATTCCTGTCCATTGGCTCAGTACTGATTGATTTCTTGGAATACATTTTAGTGGGGCTTTAAAATCCCAGCACGACAGACATTTTCTATATCCTCCATTTAAACTACTACAAATGCAACGTGTTCTTATCAGTAGGTGTCCCTTTAGAATACAGAATACCCTGGTTTTGTTCTATATAAAATGCATGGAAGAGATTATTCGGGACATATTTAAAGGATGGGGGTGTTTAATGAATCTGTGGGCAATTTACCATAAATTACACATGGAAATGTAAAATCTAATCAACTAGTTGCATAAGCATAGCCATATGTGCAGGAGTTTCACTCCTGCAAAAAAAAAAAAAAAGCAAATTAAATGAATACATTGGAGATTATTTGAATACATCAAGCAGATTTTTAAAGTATTTCCCCAGAAACACAGCCAGCACAAAGCCTTGTCACTAATAGAATGGGAGTAGTTGCCAGTAAATATTTACATTAGCAGCTTTTGATGGAAAACAGAACTCCAGGCTAAACATGGAAGATTTCCCGTCAGACGCGGCTGAGATGCGCATTTTCCTTGCTGCTCTCCATGAGGAGCAGGGTCCTGGGGCAGCTCTGCCCGGCTCCTTGCGCTGGGGACCCCCAGGACCCATGGGACCCCGGGTGTCTGCGCCCCAGCCCCCAGTACCCAAGGAGAGAGCTTTTCCAGAAGCATCCTTACATCACTCCTCAGAGCTCGTCCCTTGTGACGTGCACCCGAACTGGAGACCTTAACCTCCGTTTCCCCTGCTCGGGGCCCTCGGCGAGGGGAAGCGCCTCCCTTCTCCAGCACCTTCGGAACCGGCAGCTGTAGAGCATGGGGAGCTGCTGCCTCTGCTGCTGCTCCGAACCCTCCCAGGACGCTCCCGCAGCAGTGGGCTTCGGAGAGGAGCCGCCCAGCTGGCAGCACCGGATCTGAATTACCCCAGCCTTTCCACTGCCCCCAGAGCGGGGGCTCAGCCCGTGCCGTGCTGGCATGCTGCTGGCACCTGGCCTGCGCAGCGATGGGACACGGCCACGCAGCCCCGCAGCCATGCACGCATACAGCCCCTGGGCAAGTGCCCACAGCCAAAGCTGGCTCTGGAGTCGCTCTGTGTTTTCCATCAGATCCGGCCCAGCAAAGCGCACAGCACCACTCTGCTCCTTCCCGGAGGAAGGTGAGGGCTCACTACCGCAACGCGTTTCGGTGCCAGGGAAACTTCCCACGTACAAGCACTCATCATCCAGAGGAGAAATGAATTTGCATCTGCGGGCAGCAGATGCAAAAGATGAAGCCACAGCTGGAATGGATTCATGAGATGCAAATATCAACAGCAAACTTTCTGCAGCCTACCGAGCTCTCCAGGCGCCGCGCACGGGAGGGCGCACAGCCGAGCCGTGTTTCCCGCTGGCAGTCAAGGCGGAGTGGCTATCCCCAATTCCAGCTATCAGCAAGGCTTTCTTCAGGGCAGAATGAAGGGCTGATGATAACTTAAAAAGCCCCAGAAGCTGGGACTGTGGGGATGTGCTGCTTGGTTTCTATGGGAACAGGCCGGGCTGGTTGATTAGGAAACCACGTGCAGAGGAGGCAGGAAAGCAGAGCCGTGCTGCTCATGCCCGGATTAATTGGTGTGACTCAGGCGGGGCTTTTATGTAATTTGCAGCTGTCCCAAAAGCTGGGATGTAATGAGGAGGTGTTCACAGGAGAACAATGTCATCACTTGTTGCAATGATTGCAGCTCCTACTTAAAAAAATAATGGAGTGAGTGATTTATTTTTGTCTGTTGGTTTCCAAACCCCCATAACTTCACTCGCACAGGTCACTGCCGAGGCGTGGGGACCCTCTGCTGCCAGGGAAGGACAGGGGCCGGTCCTCCCTTTGCCCTCGCCCGGCTTTGTCTCACCGGTGTTGGCCACAGGTTAAAATCGTGGGATTTTTCCAAGTGGGAGAGTCTTCTCAGCTGTGGAAAGAGCCCAGACAAGCCATGGAACCACGGTGTCCCCATCCTGGCAGCGTGTCATGTGCCACAGATCAGTCCTTCTCCCCACTGCCTTTTCAAACAGCGCTAAAGCCGCGGCGGAGAATGGCCACCGCGTGCTGCTGAACTGTCTGCAGGCGAGGAGGCAGCCCCGCTGCTCTCGGTGCCGTCGTCTGGCAGGGTTCAAGTGCAGGCTGAGCCAGCCAGCGTTGGCACCCCTCTGCCACCCGCCCTTCGGTGACGGCACGCTGCTGCCAGGCTCTGCGCCAGTGCCCTTCCCAGCCCGGCCGGTACGCAGGTACTGCGGGCTTGGATGTGCTTTCCAGGACGGTGCATGGGCTGGGCGGGCGGTGGAATACGTGTGAAGTGTGTGAGATACGCTCCACTTCAGCTGCTTAGAGAAAACGAGCGCAGCCCCAGACTCATCTGAAAAGAAAACACATGTGGAAACCAAAATTAGACCCAAAGCTGAAAGATAAACTCTGTTGTAAGCTCTCATAAGAAAGAGTTTAAGAAAAGGATTAAAAGGGATTTGTTGGGTCCCTGAGACAGAGGAGCTCCGTCAGTAAATCTGATTATCAGCTCTGCGTAGCGCTCAGTGATTCAGAACACCAAACAGCTGATGCTGGAAACAAGGCAGGTTTCGAGAGGCGCGGGGTTCGACAGGCACGGCCCTCGTCCCTGCAGCGCGGGCGGTCGGGAGGCTGGAGGCCACGGGGAGGGCGCAGGACGGGGCGATGGACCACGCACCCCTCTGCGGGGGCTGGGTTCCCTGGGGAGGGGGCGCGTTCCTCCATGCTCGCAGATGGGACGTCCTGCCGCCAGGTCCCGGAGGAGAACTGGACCCATGGCGTGTCCGCCTTCCTGGCACTGGCTGGTGGAGAGGAGAGCTTTTCATCCCCTTCCTAACAAACGATGCTCGACGCAAATCGGCAGATATTACTTGTGTGTCAGTGGCTGCTGAATTATTCATTGGTGAAAAAACCACCAGGGACCAGCCAACAGAAAGCGCAATAAGCAATTAACCGCCTTCATCAGTGCTGCGTGCCTCTCATTAGTCTGTGTTTGTGTGATCAATACTTTTTCCCGGGGATGTGCTGGGCTCAGGAAGGGAGCAGAGTGCTCGAGCCGCGCTGAGCACAGGGTAACTCCCGCCGGTGTTCCCCGGAGAGCAGAAGATTTCTGTTTGGCCCTGTGCGACTTCCTTTGACTGGTTCTTTGGGTTTGGGGTTTTTTTTGGCTTTGAGGGCGGGACTCGCACTTTTTGGTGTGTTTTTTTTTTAAGAATTCTGGCTTCTGCCAGTGCACATGGAGCAATCCTGCTCGGCAGAAGGTGTGCATTGCCTTTCTCGCCACTCCCTGGAACCTCTCTCTGCCGTGCTGGCGCTGGGGGACCCCATCGCCTGCTGCGCTGCGCCCGTCGCCGTTTCGGAGCCGCCCAGCCACAGCTCAGAGCCTCCTGTCTTCACAGCGTGGCCTCTGCGCAGTGGCACGGTACTTAGGAGTTACATTTCATTCAGAACAAAATTACTCCTAAAAAATGCAAATGAGCTGCAGTTTCTTTTTATTTTTCCCCTTTAACTGCAGTTATCCTGTCGCTGGTGGATTTACGCCGTTTGGCCACAGGTTTTAATTGCTGTTTGCATACACAGCAGTGTTATATACCAGCACTAAAAGTGTTTTTCCTTTTCACATCCAAAACTGAACCACTGCAGAAAAATGATTTGTGTGTGTGTTTTGGTACCAGCTACATCTTAATCTGCCCTTAGAGCCGTTGAGGAGAAAGGACTGAGTGTATTTGTTTTATTTTAAGCACTTTGTAAAATATCCGGCGTAGCAGAAAGGAAGCCAACACCAAGTCGGAGGCCGTGCAGGACATGGAGGCTCCGTTTGGGTTTGCGGCTGGAGGAACACGTAACAAAATGTGCGTCACTGCGCTGGGACGAGCCGTGCGTCCCCACGCCCCGTGGAGTGGCACGTGCTGTCCCGTGGGTTCGCCCCCATGGCCCTGTTTGGCTGCTTGGGGGTCCGGTGCCCCAGGGATGGGGGTGGGCCGCTCTGGGACCCCTGCCCTCGGCCGGGGCGCGGGGCTGGCGCTGGGTGCTAAACCCCAACCCATGCGCTTCCTCTCCGCACCACACACGAGCCCGGTGCCTTTCTTCCCTTCTTTTTTCTTTTTCTTCCCTCCCCCCTTTCTTACTCCCCGGTTGATCAATTATTTAATACGTTTCATCCCGGTTCGGAGCTCCCTGAAGTGAGTTGTTTTAAATTAAATACATTTCTCTTTGAATCAGCCTGAGTCCCTGCGAAATTTTTAGCTCTGCAAATGAGCTCATTTGAATTTTTGAGGTGTACCTGAAGCTTGCCTGTGTGTTTTTTGTCTTTATTTTTATTATTTCAAATCTCAATCCACTTTGTTCCAGGTTCAATCTTTTCCCCGCAGCAGCGCCCTGTGCACCGACTCATCTGAATAATTTCAAACAGAGCGGATTAAAGGGCCCAACAGGAAACTTCCATGGAGAATTGCCGTGGGTTAACCGTCTGTATCTCATTGTGATGCCTTGTTTGGAAGGCTCCTGGTAACCATCCATTATCGTTATGAGGCTGAATGATGACTACAGTTACACCAGGAAAAAAAAAGGGAGGCAAAAAAAAGAAAAGCATTTTGTATTAATAACTGTGCTGGGGTATTTAAAACACAGTCGGCTGCGCACTTCTCAGGCAGCCTGTGCTGAAAAATACATTTCTCCCTTAATGACAGTTGTATCTCCTGTATGGTGGGGGCGTTCTCTAATGCTCTAAATGTGTTTGGAGGGGACACAAAAATATGCACATCACGCTACGGATGATGGTGCCCAGTATGCACACTGCCCCTTCATCTTCCCACGCACCCGGCTAGGAAAAGGTGTTTTTAGGGCAGAGAGCGGCTTCTCCATGCCCATCCCATCACGAGCGGTCAGACCCGAGCGAGGGTCCCTGGGGAACCGGGCAGAGCACACCCGGGGTTACGGCTGCATGCCTTTGCCGGGGCCAGGAGCGCTGCCAGGCTCCAGCCCTGGAGCATCCACACTCCTTTTCTTTTCCTTTCCTGCCCCAGTGGAGGCTGCCTCTGTCTCCGTGCCTGGGCTGAGCGCTGAGGGGTGCGCGGCACCTGCAGACCCGGGGTCCTGGCCGCGCGCTCTCCGCCTTCTCCGGCCCACGCAGCACGGTGGGATTGCGCCAGCAACCGCCCCGCTGCCAACGGGGACCCTAAAGCGTGCCACTCTTTCCCAGTGCTCGCTGCCACCTGAGTTTCCTCCTGAGCGGCAAAATCCTCATTTCCCAACAAATGAAATCCACAGTGCTTTCTCAAAATACCTAGAAAATGGAGTGTAACTCATGGAAGGAAAAAAATTGCCCGACGTGTCACTTTATGAGCATACTTTGGGAGAAAGAAAGAGGTTACTTTCCAATAACGAGTTTCATATTTTGATAACAGGGGCTGTTAATTAGCGCTGGGTGCCACTGCTGGCAGACATCAGCTGTAATGAGCGTGTGAAAACTTACACTTCTGGAAGTCTTGTAATAGCACCTTTGATATGACACTCGGGTTTGTGCGAGGAGTCACAGCAGTCTCAGAGAGAATCGGCTTAAAGTGGCAGCCAAAGTGGGAGGAGGCGGCACGCGGGGCTCCCGCGGCGCAGAGCCGCAGCCGCTCCGTGCGGGACGTGCAGCCCGGGATGCTCTGCTGGGGTTGAGCGCCCACCGCCGCCCTCCGGCCCGAACCTCCTGCACCACGCACAGGAAATGAGCGTGTAGCGAAGGCAAAACCTCGGGTGGTGATTCCCATCGAGTATTTGCCCCTGCTAGCTTACTGCTCTTCCGTGGAGCAGAGCGGGGAAGGCAGGGAGCGATCCAGTGGCTCGGAGCAGGGTTGGGAGCCAGCTCTCCTTCCCTGCTCCTCATTCCCTTACTGCGGAGCTCAGAAAGAGCCAACTGCCTTATTTATTTATTTATCAGACAGTCATGAGCGCCAAGATGCCTTTGAAGATCTCTTAGTTATCTCTCTGGCTGGCAAAGAAATATTGCACAGCTCGGTATTTTATTCCTTTTCATCTCACTGCGTGATTTTCGCTCCCCCTGCCAAGCCGCGTGCATGGGCCTCCATCTTTGATGTAGGTTAACAATACCCTCCACGGACTTTGATGCTCCCTGCAACACTGCTTTTACGTTTTTCAGCCGCAGCGCCCACCGCCCCGGAGCAGGAGCGGGACCAAGCCGCTCAGAGCCCCCCTGCAGCTGCCCCCTCGCCAGCGCCCATGCAGACCCCGGTGCAGGAGCATGAGCTGGACCAGTCGATGCTGCACACGTGGAGCGGTGGTACTGGGAGGGGAGAGAACGGAAAGTGACCCCTGTTATTGCCCACAGGTAAGGAGTTTGAGCAAACGCAGCCCTGAGGTCCCCCCCTCCTACCCCCTCCCCACCGCCTGCCCAGGACCCCAAAATGGGACCTTCATCATCCTCGAAACACAAGCACTCAGCTTTTTGCCCGGATACTGAAGGGGAGTAGTATCAGGAGCCTTTATTCAACATTAACATCGCGCACACCCTGGCTTGCTCTGTGCTAATTGTTGCCGCCGCTGAGCCAGGGTCACTTCTCCCGCACAAACACCGTTAAACGTCACCCGAGGAGCCCATCACAGCCCAGCCGCCTGCTACTGAATGCAAAGTGTGTCCTGGCATGCCAGCCCATGATTGATTCCGCTTCCTCGCATCAATACTTTAATTAGGGCTGTGTTCTCAGGGTTAGGTACATTTCCAAGGCCAGCAGTCCCGGCGGGGAGCTGTGTGTCGTTACTTGGGGGCTGCCGATCAGCTGGGCACCGGCAGAGCCCTGGCCCCAAACGAGGGTCACACCCGCAGGGTCCCAGCCCACCACAGCCCAGCCCGGGCTTTAAAGGGCTTGGGGCAGGGGTGCTGGGCTCAGGGGGTCTCTGCAGCCCATGGTTCACCAGTGCCAGACCCCAGGAGAGTGAGCTGCCCACAGCGAGAACCCTGTGAGTGTGGCTGGGGCGGGAGGGGAGTGGGGCTCCCACCGCCGCTGGCAGCCTGGGTGGGAGATGCGGGGCAAGCGCAGGTGCCAGCCTGCGGCGAACACGGGTCGGCCTGCAGCCACGCAGCCATGCCAGGTCACACAGGGAGAGCGGGATGCACAGGCAGCCCTGGAAAGGCACTGAGCTGCCATTTGCCGTTCTAACCATTAAAAGTAGTGTTTTCTTCAAATACAGTCTTACAAGTTAGTAATTTTAATTTGCTACATCCTTGAAGGTGAATTTAATACCATTCATACATTTTCATTTACAAATTTGGCAGTAATAAGAGTGTTGGCACACAGGAGAAAGTAGCTGCATAATTGCAACTTACACGCTTGTCTTACTGAAAAACTGCCAGCTCAGGCATCGGCCGCGCCTGTGCGTCATGCATGAAATTGCAAATAGAATTTAATTTGCCCTTGTATCCTGTAGGATCAGCTTAAAATGATTAATGCAGGAGAGAATGTTGTCAAGATTTTATTCATTACAATCTCGGAGGACTGCAGTGCAAAGCCATCATGTATAACATGAGGATGTGTGATGTGCAGCTTCCCGAACTGCTTTCTTGTGGCAAACTGTCATATTTCTACTCCCTAATTCCAGCGCTGGGGCAGGCGCGCATTGCCGTGCTCTCCTGGACAGCTGGGAACGTGGTTTGTTTTAATACAGAATGTTTAGGGCCAGTGTCCGGAGCGGGCGATGCCGTGGGAAGTGGTGGCGTGCGGGCAGCTGTCAGACCCGCGGCATCGCGCGCTGCCGTGCCAGGGAGAGCAGACTGGCTCTGAGCCAGGGAGAGGCCAGATTTTGGATTCTACGTTTCGCTCAGGTAAGGTGTGAGAAACGTGCGTGGGTTTCCTTTCCCCATGAGCTGCTGCAGAGGGTTCAAAGGCCAAAGCAAGCAGGCAGAGCTCTCAACGAGGGTGTAATTAGCCGCGCTCGGTCCTCAGTGAGTGTGGCTGTCGGCTTCGCCAGCCCTATCCTTCCCTCCACTGGCCGCAGAAGCAGCGTTTGGCCAAGGCCGGGGTCCTCCTCGGCACAGGAGCGCAGCTGTGGCAGGAGGGGGGACGCAGGACAGCGTGCCGCATGGGCAGGCATCCGGCTTCTCTGGCTCGCGGTCCCGCGGCGCAGCCTCGCCGCAGAGCAGGCAGTGGCTCCTGGCCCAGGGGCAGGCGGGATGGCTTCTCGGTGGCAGCTTGTCCAGCGCCAAAGAGATGGAGCGGGGAGAATACTGGCAAAAACTAAAGTTAAATGGGCAAGGGCAGCTGGGGCAGGACTGGAGAAACAGGGCTGTGGAGCCGAGCCTCGGGAAAGCAGCGGGGAGCGATGAGCCGTGCCCGCAGCCCGGACATGACGTACGTGTGCCGATCTGCACCTGGGTGAGGGAAATGCTCGCCGAAGGGCATCGCCCCATGGTACGTGGTGGGGGGAGCTGACGGGATGCGGCGGGAGAGACAGGACTGGGCAAACCTCAGCGTGTCACGCTCTGCCAGGGCGCTCCGCCAACGCGTCACCTTCTGCTGCTCGGGGCTGGTTTGTCCCAGCGTGTTCGTTATTGGAAAGACTGAAAGTTTTCCTAAAAGGCCTCTGAAGAGGGACGTGTTCTTCTGCTGAAACTTTTCTTTCCACTGCTGACGAGTAGCCAGTAAGAAAAATTCCTTTTTGCTCCATTGCCACTGGGCTAATTGGCTTAACATGGTGAGAGTAATTATTGGATTGTTCTCTTTTAAAAATCATTTTAGTGATGGGTTTGTGAGGAGGTTATGGCTTAGAAACTGTTCTAATCAGAACAGTAATTGAGGAATGAAATATGGGTTGTGATTATGTTATTGAAATGGATTGTCTGGTAATTATATTAATACAACAGAATTACTGTAGATCCCGTGTAAACTGCAGTCGAGAGCGTTCCTGCCTCAGAGGAGCATCCCCTCCTGCCTCGAAGTTAATCACTGCATTAGTAAAATGAGAAAGGGCTCTCCCACTCCTCCGAGTTAGACAAACAACCTTTTTCGTTGGCTAGAAATGTATTTTCACCTTTTGACTTCTTGTTGGCTGATCCGCCACTGGCTGTTGGAGCAAAAGCTGCAGCGAAGTGACAAGAAACCTGTCCTTTCCCTCTGCCTGCGCCACACGTGCGATCCCAGGGCTGGCAGGTCTGTCCCGACCCGGTGGGACCGGCCGTCCACGCCCTGGAGCTGCGGGCTGGGGGATGCTGGTGCGGCGCGTTTTACTGATGCAGTGAGAGAAGCCGTTCAGCCAATGAAGCGTTCATCCCACGGCGTGGACACCTCAGGTTCCCATCTCCAACCCCTCTCCTGCTGTGTAGGTCACAGGGACAGAGGCTGCAGCCGGCGCTGGGACTAGCGGAGTAGCGGCACCTCTGCTCACACAATCCTCCCTTGGCAGTCAAGCCTCCTGTCTCCAGGAGGGAGTGTTCCCTCCAAAGACACGTTTTTGGTGGAAGAACAGGCACCTGTGGGGTGCAGGAGCTCAGACGGTGACAATTAGATGGCTATGGCAGAAGCTGGTGTCCCCTCTCCAGGCGCCCCGGCCGTGCCTCCAGCAGCGAGGGCTCTGCGCGCCTTTGCCAATCCGCCCGAAATTCTGCCCCGTGCCCAGCCCCAGCAAGCGAAGGTGGGCATTCCTGTGCAGCCCACACCTGCCAGCATGAACGGGTTTAAAATGCTTCTCAGTTTGACTTTTGCATTAATTCAGAAAACTGCTGCCAGTAGTTATTCTGCCTAATCCCCTTTGCAAGCCTTATGCCAGATTTTTGTAATTAATTGTTAGCAAAGAGAAACAAGTCAGGCTTGGAGAAGCCGAGCAGACCTCCTGGAAGGAGTGCGCGGACTAATGCCTTATTGGTTTAGCTGCCAGTTAGAATGAGATAAATCAATGTTAATTTCGTTGTATTACAACAATATTGATTTCCTATTAAACAATAGACAAAGCGGGTTATGGCTTTAAGAAAGCTATTAGGAGTTGAAGAACGTTTTATATTGACGATAAATGGGAAATGAGTGTTTAATACTGCTGGGTCTGGTGATTCAAAGAAGGGGGGAGGCATTGCATGGAAGGCTGCGGCGACCAAAGGGGCAGAGCCCAGCCCAGCAATGCCACGCAGACGTCCCGGCAGAAAGCTGGGGCAGTGAAGGATTTCTGGGTGCCACCCAGACGGGGTTTGTGTGCGGGAATGCTCCGGTCCTTCCCAGCCCCGCTGACTCCGAGCAGGATCAGTGCTGGCATCCCATGCCCCGCACCCTTCCCGGAGAGGGGCTGCTTGCCCTGCCACCCATCTCAGCTTCCGATCGATCATCGGGTGAGAGCGCCCAGCTATCACAGCGGAACATGGCTGGGGAATTTCATCAGAGAAAACCTCCCTGCGGCCGCCTGGCTTCGTAACGCGCCTCCTCCGAAGGGTTAAACGGGCCGCTGCCCGGGGCCTAGGATTAAGATAAATAGTTATTAACTGAATCAATACTGATAAAGCAACTGAAGTGAAGCTGATTGATGGCTTATTGACTCCTGGAATCACTTTGAACCGTTCCTTACGAAGTGAGCACTGTGTAGCCTCCCGTCCTCCTGAGCGTGTGGCAGAGCTCCTGTGCCACGGAAACTGTTCCGCACCGGAGGACAGGAACACGGGGAATTAGAAACAGGAGTATCTGCTGTTAATTACCAGTGACAAACTAGAAATCAGCTCAGGCTACTGTAAAGTGGAATGGAAAGGATTTCTGTTCCCCGGATCAGACGTCCATGTCCTGCTGCCATGCACGCACACCGATGGCTAGACGCCTCCGGCTGAACGCGGCGCGGCGGGCTGCGGCTGGGCTCTCGCAGGGTCCCACCGAGCTCGGCCCAGGGCCGGGGTTATCGTCAGCGTGGAGGAGCGGCTGTGAGCTGCCGCGGGCAGGCCTGGCCACAGACAGCTCGACGTGAATAGTTCTGTTTGACCCGGTGGTGTTTCCTTTGTGAGTGAATTGAGAGCTTGGCTAAGCTCGGAGCTGGCCGTGCAGCCAGCTTTGCAGCCCCACAGCAGGTTCAGGACGATGAGGGGAAGGGGATTCCTGCGGCTGAGCCCTGCGGAGCAGCCCGTGTAGCATTAGCTCGATCCACGCTGCGGGGAAGTGGATGACGATCAACCGTAACAGGGATCAGAGCTGGAATTCCCGCGTGTTACGCTGAGCTGCAGCGCTGCACCATGCCGGAACAGTCTGCGGGAGCCCAAAGGCCTCGGGTTGCAATAATCCAATTTAGGGAAACCAGAAGTATGAATCACAGAACGCCAGCTACAGCACAAACAGCTGGGTGGGATGAACGGCAGCAGTGTTAGCTGGGTGATAAAACAGGACGCTGGAAACTGAGCTGTCATCTTCTCACCTAAAAATAAAACAGTTGTAAGTGCCAGGATTCTAGGCAAAGACAGTTGGTGTGCTCGGGAGGTGATGTGAGCAGAGCCTTCCTGCGCACAGCCGCAACGTAAGCAGCTCCAGGTACCCGGAGGACAGCACTGCTCTTCTTCCTCCTGGTCCCTGGGCAAATTCCCCTTGGTTTCTGCACTCCAGCCATGAGCCGCATGCTTGAGCTTCACCCTCCGCTGATGCAAAGCAAATCCGAAATCACTGGCAGTTGTGGACACCCTGGAGAGAGTGGCCTGGGAGAGATGTTGGGTTAACATTGTTGGGTTAAAACACCGTGCTGCTCGCCTTTAAGCACACCAGGCACTGTGACACGTGCTGCCCTAACCGCCTCGGGCTTCTTGCATTTTTCTGAGCCATTTGCCACGCATCCAGGATGTGAGGTCAGGTGCTGGTCTCTGAGGAGGGCAAACAGCCCCTGCCCCACTTGCCGGGAGAGCGGGGCGATGCTTCGCCTTCCTCCCCTTGGGTTCACGGGTTTTCTTCGCCCTGCAAGTGCCCCAAGGCTCTGTTATAACCCAGCAGTGCTGCTGGTCTAACAAATATTTCCCCTCTTTGTTTTCAAAGCTCTCTGAGCGACCCAGAGGCTCTCAGTCTCCGTCTGCAGCTCTGCTGCGAGGCATTGCCGCCCCCCGCCCACGGTAGCTCTTTGGTGTGGAAACCATGCGTGGAAGCACAGCGCAGGTGGGCTGAGGTCTGCTCCGCGCTGCGACACCGCAGCGAGCGCGGGCGGCGTGAAAGGGTCGTGGTTATATTGTGTGTCCCCAGCCAGCGAGGGACAGGTGGCAGCCGCAGACCCACCGGCCCTGGGAGGACGGGGGTCCGGGCGGGTGGAGCGCAGGGCGGGTGGAGTGTGGAGGCATGTCCCCCCGCCCGCTCCCCAGCCTCCGCTGCAGCCGTGTTATTCAGAACTGAGCAAGGGATTTAAAAAAATTCAAAAGAGGGATGAGGAGAAGACACAAAAGCTGGAAAGAGAAAGACTATAAAAGAGCAGGGAATGAAATGGGAAGACAAAAGATCTAATTCCAAGCGACATTATTTGCATTCTCATCAACTTAATTAAATTTTATTTTCTTAATGCTTTAATCTTTGGGCTTAATTCAGTGGAACACAGTGCATGAAGGAGGCAATGAGACCCATGCAGGGTTTGTTCGGGGCAGGCAGCCCCAGCGTTGTTTTTCTGTGGGCTGGATGTTTCTGTTCTCGGTCCTGGAGGTTTCAATTCAAAAAAAGGTGATAAAAATTCAGCATTTCTCCCCGTGCTTATGTGAAATGGGATCTGAAATGGCTCTGGCTTTGATCGGATACCCAGTGTGACCTGACATTTAATCGAGGATGGGAAAGCACAAGTGTCCTAAAGAACAGGAGGAAAATAACTCTGACATCGTGCTCTTGAGGAGAAAATAGCATGTTTCACGTTACATCGGGCGTTCCATTACATTACAAGTACTGAGGGCTATGCAAGTGATGCTCGGAGAGAAACACATTTGGACTTCCAGAGGGAGCTTGCGATGCTTGGGGGGCTCACATGAATTTTAAATTAAATTATTAAGCAAAACTGGCCCAAAGCTCCAGGACTATATTGCCTACAAAATTTTTAAAATTCTTTGAAATTCTGCTCGCAGTAAGCATGCCACCATAATGAAGTAGTAATTAGTCTGAAACAAATTAAGTGATCTAAATAGCTAAAGCAACAAAACATGGGTAATGTTGCTCGTGGGAAATAACACCCTTGACAACCTAACCAGTCCTTGTCTCTCCACTTTCTCCTGCGTCAGGAGCGGCTGGGAGGGATGCGGGAGCCCCGGCGCTTCCCGCCCTGTGAAGCGGCCAGGATCGCACCAGCCAACGCTGCGTTTCTGCCGGCTCCGCAGCAGTGCAGCTCCTCAAGTTCATCACTAAAACTCACCCCAGCAGCAAGCACCGTGTAACTGTCTAGGCCTTGTATTCCACGCCAGGCCATCCTTTCCTCGGGGTGTTTCCCCGCTCAGGCGTGGATGTGCTCCCCGTGCGAGTTCCCACGCGGCAGAGCCCCCACTGCGCTGCTGCTGCTCGCTGGGCCTCCCTACCCCTGCACCACGCTGCCGGCCGGCAGTGCGTGACCTTTCATTTCAGCTGCTGTGGAAGCAGGAAAATTCACATTTTAAATTACAGATATTTCAGCCAAATAGCCTATTTGTGTTCAGTCTTTATTGCCATCTTACACAGGTTTGCACAGTGGAGGCGGGTTTATTTGGGGGTATATATAATGCTGGGTACATGCAGCCCACACATCTCCGTGCATTGATTTTTGGGCCAGCTCTGGGAAAGGCAATTCAATAGACAATTAAATTAGCAGCTGCATTTGTCATTTTGGGCCCAAATGAGATCCCGAGAAGAAATTGCCCTGCTATCGGCTCGAAGTTCATCACTCTGCGAGGAATATTGTACGTTACAGCCTGAGCCGAGCTGTCTTCATCAGGCTGGGAGCCTGCCTGCAAACTTCATTGTCTCTGCAGATGATCCTAGCGAAGTACCCTGGAACAGAGTTATGGACTGTACCCGAAATGGGAACTTGGTCCGATATCTCCAATACAAAATTAGACGAGACTTTTAACGTTAATTTCAGTGTTTTCCTCTCGGCTGTGCTGCAGCTGTTTCTGCAGCCACTCTCTATGCCAGTGTAAATACCACACAGAGTAGGGGGTTAAAGCAGGAAGGGGGTCACGTTTACAGTTTTGTGTACAACAAAAGCTAAGGGATTTCTGCACACCTCTGCTGAGATGTCATGCTGCATCAGGAAGGGCCAAATTGCACAACTTCAAGGTCGGTTTGCACAGGTATGTCTGCATTTGCTGTGCCCAGTCTTAAGCTTTTTGTCCTTTGATCCCCATCCAAAGCTCGAGCACCAAAGCCCACCCTCACCCACCCCTTCGGACAGGCCTCCGGGGGGGCAACCCTCTCGGGCTGCCCTGGGCCTCGCACCGGCCCTGGACTTGGCGGAGGACTGGGGTCTGTGCGAGCCCCGCATCTCTGCTGGTCCTGTTTCTGCCTTAGCTGAACATTTTGCTCCAAACCCCTGAATCACGCAGGTAAGCGGGCAGCCCACCCTTTCTGGCTAATTGTACGATGTACCCGCCATCTGCTGCTGCGGTCCGGATTTGTGGGGGCACAGCTGCACGCAGAGTGCTTAGTGAAACAACTGCAGCCTTTTATAGATGCTTGTAACTTCTGCAACAATGAATCTGTTCTAATTAGCACTAGAAATAAATGTTTATGATGTAGGAAATGACAAAATGTATTTATCACCAAGCTAATAATTCACTGTAGAGGAAACTTAAGGCCAAGCCATACAACGTGAATTGAAATGATTCTTTCTCTGTTTCAGCACGTATATGCAGTGATATTTGTAGGCAGTGTGCTAATTAAACCGAAATATCCAGTGTAAGGCTAAGGCGTCACTCATTAGGAACATATGAGGCCACCAGCATCTCAGAGCTCTTGTCTTTCTCTTCTGTTGATTTTGAACCTGCGTAGGAGCAGGCGAGCGCAGGGGAGGCTGCGTGGTGTCCACAGCTTGTCACCCAGCCCATCGGACTCTGGTCTGGAGAAGCAGCTCAGCGTGAACGCGTCCGACCGCAGGCGCCCGCTCTCCTGGGGACGGGGCAGCTGGGCAGGCAGCTCACCAGCATCCTGCTCATCACACCTGCACAAACACAGGCAAGAGGAGAAGTTGGTCCATCCTGCTGGGATCAGGTGGGCTCCGAGAGCCGGGAGCCCTTCGGGAAGCACCGTGCACCCGAGCAAACCCCTCGGTACCTCGTGCTGGTGGTCTGATGGGGGGCTTGACTGTTTGACTCGCCTTCCTTGCACACCCAGATGTTTCCTTTCCTTTCATCTTGTCTCTTTCATGGCTACTGCCCAAATTCACTTTTGTTTTGACCACTGTAAGGAACAACAAGCCTTGACAGGCTGGGATTGATGGCACCGCTGGGAGCCTGGCAGCCCAACAACCATGCAGAGCCGCCGGCAGCGGCAGGGCTGTCAGCGTGATGGAGCGCCCGGGCAGGGACCTCGCTGCCACCGCGCCATGGGCGGCCAAGGCTGGACGTGGGCTCGGCTTCTCCTGTGGACACCAGCCCCGGCTGGAGCAGGGGTGTGGGACGGGGGAGCGATTGCCCCCAGGCTCCCCCCGGAGCTGGGCAGACCCTGGCCAGGGGGATTCATTTCCGTACCTCGTCAGCAGCTAAAGCAGAGGATGATGAAGGTCTGGAGGGGCTGAATCCATCACAGCCGTTTGGGCACAGCCTCAGGGAGGGGATGGGGAAGGACCAGCGCTGTCGCTTCTCCTCATGCTTTATTTATGGTGGTTTCTGCTGGAGGAGCAGAAAGACACTGAAATAAAGGTTTTAATTTATTGTATGTTACTTATTAAGTTACCTTTCATGAATATTAAGTGGATGCACAGCTATAGTTTTGAAAACAAAAGCCCGAATTATTAATTTTCCTGTTGTTCACTGCTCAGCCATTTCACTTTTCCTCTCCATCGGAACGAAAGCCCCGCGGGGGCAGCAGCTCCGCCAGCACAAATCGCTGCTCCGTGTCTCCGGGTGCGGGCTCGCGGGCCGAGCCCAGTGTCAGCATTCTGCACGGCGCTTCCCCGCCTGCTGCCTTCCCTGCGGCTCCAAAAACGACTTCAAAGGGAAACTTCAGACCAGGAATCTTCCTTGCCATCAGAATTTTTTAACCTTGAAGACGTAACCCCAGCGACGTGCGCCTGAATGCTAACGAGCACCAGGAGGAGAAGGCACCGCAGAGGGAGTCAAACGGGGGGAAGGCAGGGGTCTGGGGGAGTTCTCCATCAAAGCTCGGACACGGCCCCGGGGACGCCCGAGCCTCATGACGGTGGAAAATAGAAGAGCTGAACACAGGAGGAGTTAGCAGGGACACAGTGGCCCTAGCAGGCTGGGGCCCTGCTTTTTGGGAAAATTCCTGCTCTATCACTCGCCCCGTCAGAGGCTATCTTGTTTGCTGGCGTTGTTGATTATATTTAGCTCTGCAATCATACAGCGAATTCCTTTTTCAAATTTCCATCATAACATGAGCATGCCAACAACATTCCTGAATTTTATTGCCACATCTACTTCGTGGAGGCAAGTTTTCACTGCTTCAAACAGAATTTGCATGGCATCACCCTGGATACTTACCTGAACGTACTCCATAACCTTCTGAGATGGTAAGGTCTTCACAGTACAACCAACAATGCCCAAATTCTCCAATAAACTGAAATATTAGCATTACTTTTTTTTCTTTTTGCCACAGCATCGTGTCTATAGGAAACGTCTCTCTTTACTCCCTGCAAACACAAGGATAACGCGTGCTGTAATTAAACAGAACTGTTGTCTTCTGAGCCCGTTATCATCTTATCATGATGATCTCTATCAACTCATGTCTTCCTCCAGAAAGTCATTTATTTCCCTTTGCACTGCCTCTAATGCTACCCATGATCCATAACTATGGTGAGAAATCAATCCATGCCTGTTACTATTTCCTAAAGCTATGTCCATCTAACTTCAGCCCCAAAACATTGCCAGATGGGGAAACCCTCAAAGGTCAAGGGGTACAGAAAGTTGGGATGAGCTGTTATTTTCTCTGGAAAGAGTTAACTCATCCTAAGCCGTGTGACTGCCCTGTTGGAAGCTGTTAACACTGGCACGTCCTGCGGTTCCCCACAGGGAACAGGGGAAAGCAAGAGACTTTAAAGAATTAATGCTGATTATGAGCTACCAAAGAATAACAGGCTTGGTGGCACTGGGGGGATTCTGGTGTTCTGCACCCAAACACAGGGGTGCCGGCCTGGCCCTTTCTGGCTCCTTTTCGGGAGCATCCGTGAGATCGGAATAGGAACCACAACTTTTGTATGACAATCACTAAATTTGGGAGTTTAGAACTATTCTCTGGCCTGAGAACATTCATCTAATTTAGCATAATGCTGTGATCATCCCCCACCAGTGTGCTGAGCACCATGGACCAGTAACGCTAGTAAACAGCAATATTCCCGCCGACGCCACCCATGCACATTCGGGCTGAAGGAGCTCTGCTTGGCTGAGCGCTGGTGAACATCTACTCCTCGAGAAGATCTGCTGGACCGGCAGTGGCCGGTAGGTGCATTGCATCCCCACGACTGCTCTCACCCCCTTGCTACGGCACCGCTCCTGCAGCTTCAGCAGAGCCTCTGCAGGGAAGCTCACACAGCTGGCCCTGGTCTTGGGGTGGCATTGCTTTTAGAAGAGGGCAAATGCAGATCTGCTTGGCTCACTTAAGGCAACGGCTGTGAGCAGCCTTAAGCTGTGCCAGGGAAGAGATGAACGCCCCTCATCACAACGATCGCCCATCTGAAGGGTGGGGTGGAGCAGAGTCCAGCAATTGGGGCAGGTGGAAGTGGGAGCATTGTTAGTGCAGAGTATAAATTCTGTGGGGAAAGGCTTTTTCCCCTTCTTGGATGGTGTGGTGGTGTTCCTTGAGGTACTTGTGATCTTCATGTGCTGCTGGGCTCAAACGGGCAGCACTCATAATCTGTAGCACTAATGTAAGTGACTGACTTGTAAGTGCTTGTGTGAGCTGTGAAGTTGCCTGTATTTCTTCTTAAGGATTTAAGATCATGGGTTTGTTTCACAAAACCTTTCTCTGATTAAGTTGTTTGCCCTTCTCATTGCACCTCTTGACCAGATTAAATTGCCCAGTTAAAACCAGCTCCCTCGCCTAGATTTGACATGAGCAACTTCTCGACGACACAGAGCTGGTGATGCTAAGTAATTCTTTCATTTTAAGGAAAGCGTTAGAAATATTCATAGCTGTGCTAAAAGCCTGCTCTTTGGGTGTTCTTCTGAACAAGAGAAGATTTCAGAGCAGCACTTTTATTGCTCTGTTAGTGCTCAATCACTGAAAGAGAAAGGGATGAGAGATAAATGAGATCTCATCGTCTTCTCATGTTTCTCAATTTATTTCTTGGGGCATATTTCCTCACTCTTCTCTCCAGACAGCATTTTATCTCTGCTTTTCTTCCATTACATCTCTCCCATTTTTCATTTATTTTTTTCTCCAGTTCTCTTTAGTTTTATCCAACACCTTCTCAAGACCATCTGATTAGAAGCATAATAGCCAAACTTTTTCTGGAATACTTTCTGGTGATATTTTGGGTTTCAGGCAATTACTGCTCTGCCTCGGGACCCAACTCTAAATCATTAAACAATTACAAGTTTGACTGGAATAATATCAGAACTGAGAGGAATTTTCCCCGCACCCCTGCGCTGTGCAGTGCCTCAGGACTCGCCCTGGGCTCCCACTCACCCATAGCATCAGCACTCCGTGCCTGGGACGATGCTGGGAAAGCCCTGGGCTGGGGGCTGCCTGGGGGCTTCCCTGGCAGCTGGCTTGCAGGTAGGGCTGCTGCAAAACTTCATTTCTGGGAAAAATGGTGTATGAAATGGCTTTGTTACACTTGGAACTTACGGCTAGATAACCTTTGAGTGAGGAGAGACTGGTGCTGATGCTGCAGAAGTGTGTGTGCTCAGCACGACAGGCTTGGCCGTGGGGCAGGGCAGCGAGATGGGCAGCTTGTGCCGAGGGCAGGCTGTGTGTGCGGAATGTCTCCGTGAAATGTCTCCATTTGCATCTGCAAATCTATTTGTGGTTTTGCTCTTTGTTGTTGTTGTTTACAGTGTGTAAATAGAGGGGGTTTGTTCTGTTGCTTGGTGGTTCCCATGATGGGAGGGAGGAGCAGGCATTGCTCGATGCTGCTGCTGCTGTGCTGGAGACTCTGTCTTGCTGCATCTTCGTATTTCATTCCTCACCATGTCCCACTGAAGCACTCTGCTCTGGCCACCCAGCTTTGTACCAAAGCCCACCCACCCATGCACAGGGCAGGACTCGGGTCCCAGTGATCGCTCCTTGGAAGCACAGCGATGCCAAGCCCTTTCCTCCTGCATGGGCTTCCTAAACCAAAATCCCCAAGAACAGTTTCTGACCCCCTTGAGGGGCAGCACCCTATTGTCTTTTAGCTGGTGAATTCACTGCTCTTAAAATGCCAGCTGAGCCCCTGACAAAGGGCAGCAAAGTGTTTTCTTGCTAAAAAAGAAGAAAACAGAACCTCTGTGAAATTATCTCCCGTTTCTCATTGCATTACAATGCAGTTGCACAAACAGCTTCAGATTAAATAAACACATCTGCATACAAATTGCTCCAAATATCTTCTGATGATTCTCACGACCTGAAATAGAGGTTCAGTTTGAAGCAAATGAATAGTTTCCACTGAAGTTTATTTTGCTTAGGAACTGGCACTCAGATGGGTACTTCCCTGGGAAGCAAGGCTGCCACGGAGACATCTGCTCGGAATTTTAAGCAGCCTCCTTTAAACAGTGACTGGAGCAGCAGGAGCATGTAATTGATAATAAATATTCCACACCATCTCTCTCCAAAGATAATTCAAAGCAAGCATTTGAAATGGCGTGCTAGGAACTAGAACATTTCCAGACTTTGTTTGTTTTGGTTCTCTCTTTTCTTCCCTGGTATCACAGGACACATCCCAGTGCGAGCTGTGGGTACCTGCTCCGCTGAGACTCAGAGCACTTGCTCTATGACTTGGTGTTCTCGGGATATTTTCTGCCCTTTGTTCTTCCAAATACTTGCTCCATGACTGCAGCCCGTTATTCCATGGTGCATTCTTTTCGTCACTAAATACTGGAGGTAGTTTCATGAGGACAGATTCCACCAGATTCTCATTGTGATATTGTCTTGTACATGAATTACTTGAAATGAGGGAAAAGCTTCAAAAATCACTGTAAAAGTACATGATTGTGGCTGTGGGGACACATGCTCATGCAAATTTGAGACATGCCCCCCAAAGAACATGAGATTATGAAGCATTTGAAACAGCAATGGGTTTCCAGGAGTCAAACTCTAGTGATGTAGAAAACAACTCAAGAATATGGTTTTAGAAACAATAAATTAATGAAGCTGTATCAGTGGCCACTGCTAGCAGATTTATTTATCTTTGTGTAATTTAAACCACCAAGATTCCAGCCCAGGCTTGGGAGAAACAGGGAGGGAGGAAAGCATCACTGCACAGACAGCAGTCACCTGCTGGGAACGGTCCTGCGTCTGGGAGAACGAACCCTGTGTGCAGCCGTGATCACGGTTTTCCTAAATACACCCACCCTCCAGCCGCTGCAGCTGCCCAGCCTCGCGCCGGGCGCATCGCTGGCTTCGCTTCGCCGCAGTCTCCTGCAGCTTCTGCTGGCCACAGCCACATCCAGCCCTCCCCGCCCCGCTGCCACCCCGGGGCTCGGGGCTCGGGCAGGACCTCGCTGTCGGAGGGCGTGGGAGCCCAGCGTGCTGTGCGTGGAAACTGCCTGCTGCTTTCCGCCTCGTCTTAAAATCAGCACCCCCGTCTGTACCCCCCGCCTGAGGTTTGGGGCTGAGCTCCAGTGGGCTCTGGGCTGGGGGACTCGAGCCCGTGTGCGGGCAGCGCAGCCGGCACCGTGCTGGGGGGCTCCTCCGGCCGTGCCCCGCGACCGGGTTTGGGGCTGGCACGTGCTCGGATCCAGCACCAAAAGGGTGCTGGTGAGTACCACAGTCCAATATTCCTGGCAAAAATAACTGCACGTTCTTGTTGTAAGGGAACAACCCCCTCAGAAAGGAGAGGTATTGTCTGTGTTTAATTAGCGGGAACCTGAAGTCCTTTGATCAGAGCATTGTTCGTGTAGCGTTTGACAGAAATAATGTTTAACATTTAACCTGAGCTTAAAGACAGAATGTCTTGGCCATCAGCATTGCCCATTTAATCAAGGGCAAATGTTCCCTTTGGAAGAACAAAGAGAAGCTGGCAAGAGAAAACTGAGTTGCCCTCAGGTGACATGTAACTGTACACGGATGAAAAGGGTCGGAGTACTTCATCCCTGAGGAGCACCAGACACCAAGGACCCCGAAGAAAGGAAGGCATGCGCAGAGAGGCTTGAAGAGGAGCCAAGAATGACCTAATGCCTTAACACAAGCGATGTGGATTAGAATAAATACGTATTAGATGGGTAGAATATGTATGAAGTTATACTATAAACATAACGAAGGAGCCGGCTTTGGATATGCTGATCTGTGGAATACCCACCGAGCACCCAGGCCTGAAATAAAGAGCGTTATCTCTCCTGAGTGTGTATGAATTGGCTCATTGCATGCCGGGTGAAAGAATCCGCTTTTCGGACAGCGGTTTCTGGTGACCCAGTCGGGACGGCAGTGACGCCTTGCCTGGATCGACTTGCTGGCTGCTGGTGGGGAGATGCTGCTCTCCGGACTCCAGCGCGCCGACCTTTCGATCGAGGACTGCGCGTGTTCTCCCCAGCCGGAGCAGGTAAGCGACGCAAGGGTGCAACGCTTGCTGAAAAGAGCTATTGCCTGTTGGTTGGTGTAACTGGTGAGCGGTGTGGGTTTGACAGCGATGACGGGAGCGTACAATACTGTGGTGTGCATGCTAAGGAAGGTTAATCATCTGCGTTTGACAGCGGTGACTGGAGCATGAGATCCTGATTGAGAGCATTCTTTTTGGGTAAAAATATGGGTGTCTGGGGATTTACAATACCTCGTTCCCCCTGAGGCTGCATTTTAAAGCATTGGGACAAATTTGGAGGGGATCCCCTAATAAAAGGAGAAATTATTGAATACTGCAGTCATTGGTGGCCAATGTATAAACTAGATAGCAAGGAAAAGTGGCTGGAAAATGGAACTTTGAATTATAATTCTATTTTACAATTGATGTTGCCTTGTAGAAGGTTAGATAAATGAAACAAGGTACCTTATGGGGATCTGTCTTTACCTTAAGAAACAATTATGAGACTTGAAAGGAGTGTAAATTATTGACTTCAGACTCTAACGTAACAAAGATGATGAAAAATCCTCCGTGGTGGTGTTCTGCTCGCAGCGTAGGAAAAAGATGTTTAAAACTGGAAGATGAGGAGGAGCATGATATTCAGATGTTGGTGGCTCCGAATGAAGAGAGCGTTATGAGCGGGATAGGAGGAAGAGAAAGGGGCGGTGAAGCCAGTGGAAACTTCAGCCCAGGCAGGGAGAACTGGAGCAGGGCATCACCTGCAATGCAGGCCCCCTTTGTCACGCGGGGGGTCCGGACAGTTCGCAGTGTGTGTAACAGTACCGCTTACTACCTCGGATTTAACCAGCTGGAAGGAGTCCGCGGGATCCTACTGGGATAATCCTGACAGGATGTACGGGTCTTTTAGGATGATTGTTGGAAACCATAATCCAGATTGGCAGGATATTCAAGTATTGTTAAATAATTTATTTGTACCGGAACAAAAAAGAATGGATATGGAAAAAGCAAGAGAAGAAAATGAACGACAAAATGCCAGGGACGGTCTTGAGTGGTTTATGCTGACTCAGGAGCCCACCTGGAATCAGAATTCAAATGCAGGGAGATTAATGATCAAACAATATCAGCAGCTGACTTTGTATGGAATTAAAAATGGGATATCTAAACCAAAGAGTCTTGCCAAATTGTACCAAGTAGTGCCAGGTAAAATAAAGACCCATCTGCCTTCTATGAGTGGTTGTGCAAAGTGTCTCAACAATAGACAGATCTGGACCCTGAAGATGAGGCCAGTAAAAGGACTTTTACCACTTATTTGGGAGACAGTCGGCACTGGATATTAGGAGGAAATTACAGAAGGTAGATGGGATGTACCTCAGCTGACTGAAATCATGTATAAGGTCTGTAACACTGGGGAGGAAGTTGAAAAGAAAGTGAAAAAGGAAAATTCAAAGCTAGGAAGCCAAATGCAGCAGTGTTGGCAGCTGCCTTTGCTGAGGCTCAGGCTCCATCTAGAGGTCGAGGTTTTGAGGGGCCCAGGACGGGGAAGGGGTCGAGGGGCAGGGAGGGGATCAGGAATGGGGATTCCGTGGGAAAGAGCTCAGGGGAAAGTGGGAGGTTAGACCCTTTTCCCAACCGATTAAATGTAAAATTGGTAATAAGATGTCTCAACATGAATTTCTATATATGCCAGATGCCTCTAATGGGAAGCGACTTGTTAAGTAAATTAGGGGCACAGCTAACCTTTGATGAAAATAAAGAGTCCATATCCCGCAAAATAATGCTTGGGAAGCACAAATATATGTATTACAGGAATTACTTGAGACAGCGGAAGACAAGGAGAAGGAAGAACCAAACCACCTCTTTTTGGAGACAGAGGATGCTGTAACCCCTTTTGTACAGGCAAGAACCAAGCACAGCCCCACGATTTTGGGTAATGTACTTGTGAAAAAACTGGAACAGTGACTTCTTAATATCTCGGGGCAAGGTTATTAACTCTCTTCACAGGTGTACTCTGGTTAAAACTCCTGTGCCTCTGGATTCACCAGTACCCCCCTTCAAGCCCGGAGATTCAGTTTATTTACGGATGTGGAAAGTCCTGGATCCGTTACACTAGAATTAAAAAAGATACCGTCACCTCCATGGGCCTCCACACCAAGGGGACCTTTGAAACGACCAAAAGGGGACAACTCAAGCAGGAATACGTTTGCAGCTACGTCCATGGATGTTGAATATTTCCTGGAATTTGTGCAATAAAAGCACAGCAGAGTTGTCTAAGCACATCATATGCAGTCTTCTCTTGCTCCCCATAACGGCGGTTGTGGGTGCCCTCCTGCCGCTCCCTGGGCCGTTCCTGGGTTTGAAGCACCGAAGTGGGAAGCTGGAGCCGTGGCGAGGCAGTTGCGTTGCGTTCCTGGCGTGCGTTTCTGATAGCAACCAATGAGCAGCTCAGTCCCCAGGGAAAAACCAGGTATATGGTGTCTTTGGAGCATTAAACGTCACCCTTGCACACGTCTGTGCCGAGCAAGTACTGAGACCAGCAGCTGGGGCCACCTGCTGAGACCTGACGGGGTGGACACACGAGGAGCGGGCAGCGCTCAGCTGGGGCTGTTCGGGGTGGTGGGTCCGGCTTTGGCGCGAGGGAATTGCAGCGGGGCAGAGGCAGGGCTGCGCAGGACGGGGAGCTGGGTGGGAGCCTCCCTCCACTGAGGTTGTGCCAAAAGATGCTTTCACAGCGTGGCTGGCTGCTTCCCACCCAGGTGGCTGGAGGGAACAGAGGGTTTTCTGTGAGAGGAGGGCTGAAAAGAAACTGGGTTTGAATTCTATTATATGCATTGAATCTAACCACAATCTGATGGCGAGAAAATGTCTGACAACCTCTGCGGTGTTAACAGGCGTCAGGAAAGAAAGGAACTGGTTATTTTGGGAGCCACAGCACTGGCTCAGCTAATTGCAACTTCTGCAAATACTGAATTATGTGGAATATTTAAGTGCATTTTGGGGAACATTCAAAATGCTTTATTTTCTCCAGAATGCGGTATTAATGCTTTGTAAATTCCCCCAGCTCCAGCTGCAGCAGGAAAGGCATTGTAACATCCATGCTGGAAACGAGCACGGTGTAATTAACACTTCTCTTAGCCTCAGACACTATGGAGCTTCCAAGATGAACTGCACACAGAAGAAAGCCAGATGCTGTGACAGGGCGATCTGTGCTTTACGTGAGCGCTGTGCGCGGCTCCCATGCAGCCACCTCTGCAATGGGAAGGGGGCAATCAGCCGTGTGGGACCCCGAGCCGTGCCCGGGCCATGGGAGCTGCGGCACCGCAACGTTCCTCCCGGCTGGTGGGGAAGCAGCTCATCCCCGCTGCTTCCGTGTCAACGTCTGCAGGACTTCTCCAGCTGCGGCTCTGGTTCTCGCGGGGACACGGCGGGACGATCTCCCGTCCGTCAGAGCTGCCAGGATGCTCTTTCCTCTCACTCGGTGCCGGTCTCAGGCCAGGTGCGAAGGGAAACCCTGCCGCTCGAGCCCTGCACGGGTGGAGAGCGTGCAATCTTTGCTGCACAAGAGGGTTCTGTAAATGATGCAAATCTCATAATTTGTATGTGAAACAGCTTTTCCTTCTGTTGTAAATTGGGTCCAGCCAATTGAAATTCCCAATCTCATCTTAGGGGAATAGCCTGAAAGAAAACCCAAGGCAGCGGAGCCACCTCTGCTTGTAGGTTTCTATTTATTGCAAAATAATTTCCCACCGCTGTTTTCTAAACTGCTCTGACAGAAACAAAGCTGCAGGTCAGAGCGCTGGTTTCACTCGGCAGCAGCTGCGTGGAATTGCAGGTTTGACCTCATTTTATCCTCTGAGCACTCAGAGATTGCTTTCATGCCCAGGAACCATACGAGAAGAATATAGATTCCTTCCAGAGCACGCTGAATGTGGAAACAATAAGTGACCTCTAAAGTTGAATTCCATAGCCACAAGAATAAAGAATTTCTTTCTTTAGGAATGAAAGAAACAGGTTTTATATCAACACAAGAACAACAGCTGCTCAACTAAAAATAACCAATAAAATGGAAACAGAAAAGCTCTTTCCAAATTATATCCTTTTGAAGAAATCATCATGCCATTTCTGCGATTCCCTCTGCTTTCCATATCTGCACTGCTATCTAACGGCACGGGCTAAGGAAGCTGAGGGATTTGACAGTTTATCACGTTCCCCCTTTGCGAGCTCGTACAGGCCGAGGGAAGCTGGGCCAGGTCTGCTCTGAGATTCAGTACCAGGAAAAATGGGCGAATTTCCACTTAGACGACGTGATGCCCAAAGGGCATTCTCACAGCACAGGAGGGAAGGAAATAAGCCAGCAGCTTCAGGCTACTGATCTGCTGGAACAGCCTTCCCTGAGGAGCGATGGCAGCGAATTCCCCCCTCCTGTGGTTGCTGGCTTTTTGACAGATGATGTGAAGATAGGGTCATAAAAACCCCTCTCTCCCCCATAAGTTCATATTCCTTGACTTGAGTTAGGAACGGTGCCAGGAGTCGTTACAGATGTGAACGCAGCGTTTTGCTGCCCTACGCTGTGATGTTTCTGGGGGATCAGGAGGCAGCGTGTGGAAATGGCTGTCATTTCTCAGGGTGGGGGTCCCCACACCTTCACAGCAGCATCGCAGCCCCGCACAGGCGATGGCCAGGCCTCACAGCGTGTTGCAGGTCGGGGGCTGACGGCTTCTGGACGAGCTGTGGCTGCGGCAGCACCGGGAGAGATCAGGAATCCTGAGAAGCAGCATTTTTGGTAGCCTTGTTCTGGGGTGGCAGCTGCAGAGAGGTGGAAATCCCTGGCCCCGCAGTGGGTTGTGCGTGGGACGGCCACAAACACAGATCTCTGGGTGCTGGAGCCGAGGTGCTGGGTCCGTGAGGCGCCGGGGTGCCCGTGCCCACAGCCAAGCCCCGCACCCCGCCCGAGCCCAGGGCATCGAGCAGAAACCGCCTGGAAACTCCCGAAGGCGCCGCGGAGAAGGAGTCTCACTCGCCCCGGTCCCGATTCCCATCCCGATCCCGGACCCTTCCCCCAGTTTTGGCCGCTGCCGCAGCTGGGATTTGGCACCCACCCAGCGCCTGATTGCGATCCCCTGGCACCCATCAGCGGGCCCTATTTGTG
>WHYT01015414.1:199409-210164 GCA_009806455.1 Tetrax tetrax
CGCGGAGCGGAGCCTTTCCCGAGGTAGGAGCGCGGGGGCCGGGGGGTGAGGGGGGGTTGGCACAGAGCTGGCGGCCCGGTGGCAGCGGGGGGTCCCGCGGGGCAGGCGGCCTTCGGGACGAGCCCACTCCCCAGAGCTCCCCCCAGCCCACCGGACGCTTTGCTCTCGGCTGCTGCTGCTTTGCACTTCGGGTTCTGCTCTCTAAGTTTATTTATTTCTTGCCGTTTCTCTTCCCCTTTTCCTGTGGAAGTAAAGCCAAATAAAGGGGAAGGAGGAGGAGAGAAAGCCCACTGCCAAAAAAGAAAGAGAAAAAACATCAACTTTAAAAACTTGAAAGTTTTTTTTCGCTTTCTGAACAACACAGGGAGGAAACCCCAGAATAACCCAGCTGAAAGGCTTGTACGTGGGGAAACAAAAAAAAATCCCTAGACGCTTTGGGCAGTCTGAAGGCAGAGTGGCCGGCGGTTCCCCAGGGCCACAGCCCACAGCCCGCAGCGGTGTCCCCTCAGCCCTGCAGACGGTGTGAGCGTGAGGTTCCCTGCGTGGAGAGGGAATGGTGCTTTAGCTCCCTTACTGTCAGAAACGTTAATCAGGTGTCCCTAGACATCCTAACTAATTTGTTCTAAGTGGAAATAAATGTCTCTAGACTTCCTTTGTCATTTTCAATCTCTTTTCAACTCCCATCTGTTTCCTTCATGGTCTGTGAACTAAAAATGAAAGGGGGGGGAAATGGAGAGGAGTTGATTTAAATTTTCCTTATCGAATGCAGTTACCGTAGTTGGGCTCTGGGGATCTCAGGGAAAGGTTGCACACGCCTCTGCTGAAGTATAAACAGCTGTGGGAAATGCCCTTTAACTGCAAATGTTGCATGGGAGTCATTAATAACGCGGCATTTCATTAGATGCTGCCAGGTGTGTAACTCCGGTGCTCTGTGATACCGGCAGGTCACCAGCCGGCCGCGTGAGCGGTGGTGGCAGGGCTGGTTCCTCTCCCGGCGCGCCGGTCAGGGAAGCGTCGCATGCTCGCTGCGCCCTGCTCGCCTTCCTCCTGCAGCCTTGGGGTTCTGGGGGGATGGGGACCCCACTCCCCTTGGCCTCCGGCCCATAGCCGTGCCCTGACCACTGCTCTGCTGTGTGCGAGGGCGCAGAGTAAACGGGGCATCTGGCAAGGCTGGGGATGCTCTCCTCCTCCCATGGAGGGGCACTGATGCTCCGCGTCCCGCCTGGGAGCAGCCGCTGCCCCAAACCTTGTCCGTGCTTGGAGCAGGAGGTGAGGATGGGGGCACAGAGTGGCCCCTGCCATTTCTCACCACCAGTGAAATCTGCAGCGGGAGCTCCTCCGCTTGTAGGGCAGTGGAACAACTCTTTCGGAGCGGCTGCAGGACAGCAATCATTATTTTGAAGACCATGTTACAGAAAGATTAATTCCTGTTACTGATCTCTGCTTCAAGCTGAGTGCTTAAATGCACCGGCAGGAGCTGGGCAGTGGTTAATTGTCTCAGAGCTTTGATTCAAAGCAAGCAAAAACTACCAGAGCTGATTTTAAGGAGTGGAAATCCTTTGCTGGGGTGAGGCAGGTGACTACTCAGCTCAAACTGGACACCTCAGAGCCAGCCAGGAGGTCTCAGGAGAAACCAGAGCAAGGAGAGCTGCCGGTCAGGCTCTGTGTTCGTGGCCGGCTCGCCCCCGGTCCCGGTGCCACCCAGGACGCCCCATTCCGTGCAACCGCCTGGCCCCATGCCCCTGCCAGGGTGCGATGGTGAGCTGTTCACTGACCAGGAACGCGTGGGATAACTCACACCAGCGGTGGGCGATGGATGGTGGGTTGGTGGGTACCAGAGAGCAGCAAACGCTGCTGCCCCATGCAGCCTCTGCTCAAAAACCTCCCTGGGGCTGTGGGAAGTGCCAGCTCTTCCAATTGGGATCTGGGGAAAGGCAACCCAGTGCTGCAAGGCACTGGAAAAGCCAATTACACACTTTTCCCCAGGAGACGCTGTTAATACCCAGGAAAAATTGAATCAGTTCAGCTTCTGGAAGCTCAAGTTCACCTCTGCCATCGCCAGCAGCGTTTTCCGCAGTGGAGGTTCCTCTGGTGCCAGGGACCAGCTGCCTCCGCTCCCCAGCCCGTCCCTGCCAGCCACCCTGGGTGATGATCCGGAGTCGCCCGCATCACTCATGGGGCCTGGGTGTGGAGCAGGGCACGAGGCAGGGTGGGCACAATGTCCCGGCTCTGCTGGATGGAGGTTTTTTTCCTCCTCTGCTGAGAATAAAGTCAGCTATAAAGTGGCCAAGGCTTTTCACATGGGGAATGAGCAGGTGGCTGTACCTAGCAGGGGATTTTCACAGCTTTTTTGGTTCGGTGCATTAGCAGAGTAACAAACCCTTTTACAATTTAACAAACCTTATTTCAGACCGAGCAGCCTTGTTTCAGGGCTGGCTTGTGTTCAAGCAAGTGGGACAGCCAGCTCAGCCGCTCACTCAAGGAGCTAGGAAGTAACCTGAAAGGAAAGAGAGCCACAAATGGAACAAAAACCTCTGGCCAGGCGGGACTGCCTGGGTCTGGGCTTTCTCACGGCTCGGTGTTGGAGCGGGAGGCATCGGCTGGTCGCCGGCGCGGGGAGGGCGAGGCTGCGGATGCAGTGGGTGATGGAGACGCAGAGCGGGGTAACCTGGCTGCCCTACTTGCCATGACCTCCTGTGTCACTTTTATTCCTGGCAAAATGAATTTACTCTCTGTGTAATTACAGAAAGAAAATAGTTTTGACCCTGGCTTCATACTTTTTTGGCTTAATGTGTGTAATTGCTTTGCCAGCCATTTATTACTGTCAGCATTTCCAGTCTGGGCAGCGGGGAGCAGCTGAGGGAGGGCGTGGGGGACGGGGCGGTCAGAGGTGTGCAACAGTACAAAGCTGGTTACAATTGCGTATTAACAACGGATACGGGCCCAGCCTGCAGAAATATCCCGCTGTCCGCGGGCCCGCTGGGGAGAGGTGAAAGTGCTCTGCAGAGAAAGGCGGGCGGTGCGGGGCACGGCGGGGTTGCTGGTGGCCGTGCCCATGCTCCCGCAAGCTAGGATGGTGTGAAAGCCCAATTTCAGCAACCGGCAGCAACGTGCAAGACGTCTGTGTGCTGCTGGGGGGGAAAGGGAGCAGAAGTTGCTGAGCAGTGTCCTCTCGCCGGACGTTTCTGCCCGCTGTACCGGGGTGAAATAAGCAGTGGAGTGCAGGCTGCGTTTGCACTCGCATGTGGCAGTGAGATGCTGCGTAGCAAAGCCCCTCAAGAGACGAGACGCGGTTGCCCTTGGCTCTGCAAACAGATTCCCCCGCGGAAGCAGGGCAGCGGTGTGGGGCAGTTGTGTCTGGGCTCGCAAAGCCAGCGTCGGCAGAGCCAGCTGTGCCCCGGCAGACGGGCGCTCTGCCCCTGCCCTGCCCCGCTGTGCCCGCTGTGAGCTCCTCTCCTCACAGAGGTGCTGCGAGCCGCTACGGCCAAGACTAATGAGTTATTGACTGGCAGATAATGGGAATAGCTTTATTTCTAATGACTGGATTGCTTATCGATCACATTCGTGTGCAGCGCTGGGAAGGCTGAGCACAGACCACTCGTTATTGCCAACGTACCTTGTATAATTAATGCCGTTCTGGGCATTGCCAGCATTGGTGCCTGCAAAGGCATGCGCTGGGAGAGGAGCGTGTGCCTGGGATGGAGACCTGGGAGCCTGTAAATCCCGCTCGGTTTAAGCGTAATTAGCAATGAAAGACACACCAACTGCTTGGTGTTTCCAGGTAATCCTGGTAATTGGAGAGAAGGGAGAGAGGGAAGGGGAAGCTCCCTGTGACCAAAGCCGGTGCCGCAGCGCTTGCATCCCTGGGGATCCCGCAGGGCTGGTGAGAACCAGCCAGTGCCCAGTGCTCTGTGCTCTTGCCAGAGTTTGTGAAGCACAGCGGAGTTCTCGCCCTGGTCCTGGTGAGACGGGGTTATGAAACCAGTCAGGCAGAGGGAACAAGGGGTAAATGCTGCCTTATCGTACAAAGTGTTCCAGGGAAATAGAATTATTGTTGAATCATTGCTTACCTTTTGTCCTTTAACCCTGAGAGACAATGCGGGTATCTAAGCTGTCATCAGAATTTGCATTTCAAAGTAATAGATGGAAAAATAAGCATATATTTTAGCCTCTGCAATATCAGCAGATGAAAAAGAAATTACTCTGGCCCCTGGCATTTATATGAAATTCATCCCACCTTTCAGCTTCCCCGTGCAGGAGGGAAGGGAAGAATATCCTGAGCTGACCTCAGCTCTGGGGCAGCCGGGGCATGTGCCCTTTTGGGACCGTTTCTTCCTGCAAGGCAGGTGCCAGACAGAGGGAGAAGCCCCTCTCCCACCTGAGGGAGACAGGGAGCGGGGAGCTGGTGAAGCCGTGTGTGAGGGAGACCCCCACAAGCGCTTGCCAACAGCAGAGGCTTTTCCAGGCGGGCAGCTTTCCAGCCCCCCAGCACCTCCTGTGCGTCCAGGGGCTTTCCTCCCTCCTGCAGCTGCTCTGCAGAGCCCAGGCAGCCCTGGCACCTCGGTGCGGCAGTGTGAGGCAGGGCTTGCCCACCGTCACCAGTGCCCGCAGCCACCCGCGATGTCCCCACAGCCTGGCAGCTCCCGTCCAGGGCCTGATTTGGTCACACGGGGCTGAGCTGCCTTCCTGCCGCTGCGTGTAGGCTGCACCTTCGCTCAGGCGACAGCAAATCGCTGTTTGGTGGGAAGCTGTTCCTTCTCTCATCAGATCTGATTGCATAATCCAATTAGAAGAAGTGTATTTTCTCCTTGCTGATCAGACTGACCAGCCAGCATGCAAATGCCACCAGCTCCACACTTCATCATTTCCCAGTCTAATTACTGGTGAAGAAGGCTGAGGATGAGCAACACAATCGGGTGCGTTATTGACTGCCGCGCTGCCCACACACAGGACACAGATCAGACATCGATCCTCCGGGCTCCGAGGTCTCCTCCCGCCTGTCATCAGCTCAGATACGGTTCCTGTCACTTATTTGCCTTGGCATTTGGTCACAGCAGCAGTGGGAAGGTATCCTGCTAAGGAAGGGGGTTTGTTTTGTTTGCAAACTGAGCTGGTTGGGTGCAACGAGCTTTCCCAAGGACAGAGGAGTCGGAGAGCCAAGAGCAGGGGGAAGCAGGACTCAGGAGCTGGGCAAAGAGGGAAAACACGGCCCGAGCTGTGGCATCTCCAGTTACTGCTGACCGGCATGTCCAGGGGCGCGTCCGCAGCCCCTGCAGCACGTGTGCAGCCCAGGCTCATTCCCTGCGCCCTGCCCTCGCCGGCCCAGCCCTCGGTGGGGTGCTCAGCCTCGGCACTTCGGGCTGCCTCCATCCCCTTCCAGGTGCAGGGGCTCCCTGCGCCTCTGCCGCGCTCCGGAACACCCCGCGTCCCTGCTGTGGCTAAGCGTGGATTAGCAGGGATCTTCCCTCTTACTTGGGAGGATTAAACGTGTTATCCCCCTGCAGCCAGCATGGATTCAGTTTATACTTTTTGTTGTAAAAAGCAGCTTTCATTTTTGAAGCATCTCTTTTTCAGCCCTTCAGACAGGGGCTCAGTGCACGCCCCGGGCGAAGCCGGGACCTCGGGAAGCCACCAAGGCCAGCAAGGCTTTTGGGTGGGGAGGGGCTGGCCCTGCGTCATGCCACCTTCCACGCAAAGGGCCTTTCCCTCCTTCACAAGCCTTTGGAGGTGGCAGGTTGCAGAAAGCAGCTTGGGGGTGGTGGAACTCCTGTGTCCACGGGCTGTGCGGGGATACCCCGACAGGATAGCTGGCACCTACCGCAGGTGTTGATTTTGTTGGTTTTACTCCCCAGGACCAGGCTGGGGGCTGTGCACTAACTCCTGATAAGCCGCTGGAAACAGAGGGGAAGCGGTTTTCGCGGTGCCTCATGGCCGTGCCACGATGCCTGCCCGCTCCGGGCAGGACGGCTCAGGGCGCAAGCGCTGCGCTTGCTGAGCCGGGGAGGAGGCAGCGTGGAACTTGGCAGGCATGTTCCTGACTGCACAATTAGCAATGAACAACTCCCTAATGATTGTTATAAAGTTTTAAACCAGCTAATGGGTCCTGGGAAGAAGTTCATTGAAAGTACAAAGCATAAAAGAGCTAACACAAGCTGTGACATTTTAAATGAGAAGGCAGAACCAGTCTCTCTGCAAGTGATTATGGAATTACAGCACTGCCGCAGTTATCCGTTAGCCGGGGATGTGCTGAGAATGCAAAGCCGGGGTGGCGGGCACGGCTTCCCGGCGCTGGGGCCCACCTGGTGCCGGGGGTGCCAGTGAGGACGGCTGCCCACGGGGGCACGTTCCTGTCAGTCAGACCTGACGTCCCGGGGAGCCAAACCTCCCAGACCCACTCCTGGCTGCAGGCTGGGCAGGAGATGCCTGGTCCAGGCTGCCCCGTGGTCCCCCCTAGGTCCCCCCTGATATCGGACTGTGTCTCCCCTGGAGAGGTCTGTGAGCTGGGTGTGGTGCTGGACCCACGGGACCCACATGCTCCCACCCTGTGGCCAGGACCCGAGGGGGTTCAGGCCACCCCTCGTGCCGGTGGCCATCCAGCATCCCAGGCTCCAACAAGAGGTAGAGAAGCTGGACTGTGAGGGCAGGACAGTTTGCAGCTTTGTGGGTACAAAAAAGACTGAGCCACATTTTTCCACTTAGTTTTGATGTGGAGCATTTCTTTAATGCAATTCAGAGAACAATGTGGAATAACTCCGTTAGTACCTAATTACCTTGGCTATTGACCCAGCACTCCCAAGCGGTTCGGCACAGCACGGGATTTTTCCCTTAACGTGTTATTGCCAAGTAGCCATGAAATTGCACAGGATTACAAACCTCCCCGCTTTGATGGAAACTCCTCTACCTGGAAGGTTTCTGCAGGGAATACAGACAAAATGCTTTAGCGTGCCAGTGAATTAGGAAGAATATTTCTTGGCCCAAAGGATAAACCCATTTATTGCCTGCCTGTCTGGGGCTGAAGAGGATGGCGGTCTTTGCAAGGAGCACAAACAGCCCAGGAGAATGGCAAGAGATCAGCCTCTGAGGTGCAGGAAAGGAGATAAAGCAGGTATATGGAGATAAAGCTAATTAAATCGAGAGTCCTGGCTACAAAGAAAGACTAAAGGAGGTGCCTGATCTGGTGATTAGGGCAGAGGAGAGGGATTGAGACACCTGCCTTCTGATCTCAAGCCTCCCCTTAGTGTGTTATGTAGCCTAGGGCAAGTCACCTAATTCCCAGCTTTGCCATTTCACCCTGCACGAAGATAAACCACCCACCTATTTACATGCTCTGCAGCACTTCTGCAGCTTGGGAAAACTCGGAAATGTTTTGAGATCCCACGTTGCTGTACAGGCACTGGGCAGCCACTACCACTAAGGCCAGCTGGAGGCACATCCCGGCGTGTCCGAGCACATCCCGGCGTGTCCGAGCACTCGCGCCCTCGGCCCCAGCGCTGGCAGCACAGGAGCCTCCAGGTCCCGCTCCACCAGTTCTCTGCAGTGAAGACATTTGGATGTGCCTGCTGAGAGCTCTCGTGTTCCTGCACATCCTCTCACCCCTTTGGCAGGAGAAGGTCAGCAGCAGCTGCGATTTCATCCCGGAGAGATGAAATCTGGGGACAGGCGGTGCGGAGCAAACCCGAACGATGCTTGGACTGGCTCGGCAGCAGGACTTCAGGGAGGTGCAGTGATATTTATGATATTAAACAAACCCAAGCCCCACAGCTAGTGGTAAAGGTAGCAAAAGGAAGGGCAGTATGATGGCTAATGGATGCAGAAGGGCAATTGAATTGGGTGCTGTGTTTGATAAATTATTTGTAAAGTTAAACACACAATGAAGGTATTGCAGGCTTGCCTGCTCGGGAGGTAAATGAGTCAGCCAGCAGAGATTGAGCCCAGATGATTAATGGTTATAAGTACCATTGTTTGCTAAACTGACAAGTCACCAGGAGTGAAAACAAAGCTGGAATATTTTTAATTGGGTTTTATTAATGCCTCCTTGTCTGGAACCAGTTTTGTTCCAAACCAGGGAGTCAGTGCGCCGGGCTGTGGTCTCTGCGGTACGTCGTGCAGCGCCCAGTGCCCCGCTCGCCCAGGAACTTGTCTCTCGTGCGGGATGCAGCAGAGACACGGGCAGCATCCCCCAGGCGCGTGGCATCCCTCCGCTCCAGCACCAGCCGGAGAGCTGGGCCCCGTCTTCCGACCTGGCCTGGCAGAGGAAGACAAGTCACTGCCCCTGCAAAGCCTGAAATGGAAGTTTTCTAACAGATTAAGTGAGCCTATGTGGCAATGAGCTTGATGATCACAGAGTTGGATTAGTGCATAACGAACAACTATGTGGATTTACATTTCAAATTAACTTTGGAAGAAGCACAGTAGTCTCTTGCTTGCCTAAAATACATAACAGTTCTTTGGTCTCACATTTAAGTCCATAAAAATGCTGCTACTTTGGGAATCTAAGCCCTACATAAGCCAATTAAATTTAAATACTGACACAATTTCCTTACAACTTTTCCTATCATTTAAAAATTACTCCCACGCAGGTCACCTGACTGGTGTTTGAACAGCGGCCACAGACACACTGGGGCTGGACAGTGTGTGATGGCCAGCCTCGTGCTCCCACACACGGACATGTGTGTGGATGAAAGTGATGTTGATTTAGCAAACGACTTTTTAAAACATGCACAGGATCCTTTGGCAGTGATGACTAGGCAGAAGACAAGAGATGGCAGCTTTCTCCACCCTGCTTTTCTCATGTCCTGAGCCATCCCTACATGTGCTCCTTAGCCTCTTATTCCAAGCCTCATTTATGTAAATTGTTCATTAAGTGTGTGTGATGACGGTGGAGACCTTTTAGGCGTAAGCAATGCAGCTGCATTTTCTTTCCTCCTGTTTCCTGCAGCAGCCATGCCTCCGCACCATAAACCCATCACCTGGATCTGTCTCTCTGTCACCTTCGGCTGCTCTCTCTTCTCCATCCTCCTCCTTTCTTCCCCGTGAGCCTCCCGTCCTCGCACACGCCAGCTGGGTGCTCTTCAGACACGGCTGCACCTCGCACTCCTCTGTGCGCACAGTCCAGGCCTTTCTGCTCCCGAGCAAACCAAGCGAGGGGACACGGCAGTTTTATGTGTGCACCTTCTGCAGACACTGGAAGGTCAGCTGCCAGCCTGGGACCCAGTAATTACAGCCAAGGAGTTTGGAACTAATGAAAGAAATGGCGAGGTCTCAGAACGGCTGAGTCTGAATGGACTGGTTTCTGGCACCCTTTCAAACTGATTTTAAATATGAACTCCCTCTAAACATCCTCCTGATCTCATTCCCTACATCGCTGATTCCTCATCAAACAGTTTAAATTAATTTGAGCTTGCCATTCTCTGCCCTGTTATCTTTTCCCTCCTCATTTATGAATTTTAAATCAACTTGTTAACAACCTACTTAGTTGTATAATTTTGCTGTAATAATCCATGCCCCTGGCCGATTGCATATTAATTCTGGAGATAACATGCTGCAACTGGTGATGCAGCAAGCTCATGGCTGTGCTCTCACTGCCATTGGTGACCACAGCACCAGGAAAATGCCTTTGTACAGACCAGTAGCCTGGTGGCCACTGGGACTTGGGCTACTGGTGCTTTGCCTCCTGCTCCTGCCGGCTGCTCTGCAGCCCAGGCCGTTCCCCGCCACGCTGGGGGCCGCAGCCCCCGCACGGCCAGCGCAGACAGGAGCGGGGGCCGTGGCTTGGCACAGCACAGGGATGCTGAGGCAAGGGATGTCTTCATTGCCAGGCTGTGACGCCTCTTCCCCTCCAGCCGGCACACAGTCTCTGCTCATCAGAGCCCAGAGGCTAGATCTACAGCGAGCCGTGATGCAGACAAGTGCTGTTTCCAAGATGGAAACTCAAGACGCAATCTATAAATCACTTCCTAAGGGTTATGATAATGGGTTATTGATTAATAGTAGAGTGTAGAGAAAACATGGGAAGCACTGGAGGTCATAAATCCTGTAAATTAGGTAATCCTGCCTGTGCCAAGCGATGCGCGCTGCGTGCTCAGGTCCTTCTGTGGCAGCAGCTGGATTTCCTGCCTTGGCCAAGTTTTAATTCTCACCAGCATCAGGGCCAGGCACAGGGCACCCTGCCATCCCTGCCCTGCAGCACAGGGCACTTGCCTCGGGCTCCCAAGGAAAGGCTGCAGGATCAGCAATGTTGATTCCCGTGGGTTTTCCCCTTGGCTCCGCAGGTATCGGTCACTTCCATGAGCTGCTCGGAGAAGCCCTTGCCCTCAGCTCCTCTGCGCTCCGTCCCAGTGAGGTTTAATTCCCCTTCCCACGCTTTGCTTTCATTGTCCTCTGAAGTCACTGAAAGCAGCACTTCTTTATTCAGCCACGCTGTGCGTTAGTCGGACTTGGTTTACTCCCACGGAGACACGCTGAGAGCGCTGGTACTTATTTTTCCTTTGTTGTTGTTGTTTTTTCTTTTTTATTTTTTTTTTATTTCATGGCTAAAGAAAAGCTGTCCGTTACCTCTAACAACAACAAATTCGCCAGAGGGCTGCAATGAGCAGTGTGTTCCAGCAGGCACGGCTTTACCTTACCTGCAGAGCACCCCTCGTTTCCAAGACCGGGCGGCTCGTGGCTGCCTGTGACCAGTGGCCGCCCGGCACGGCTGGCCCCAGCCCGTCCCACGCAGGGGAACCCACGGAGCTGCTGTCAGGCACTTGCTGG
>WHYT01015414.1:210184-233177 GCA_009806455.1 Tetrax tetrax
AGAGCCCCCCGAGGAGGAGCCTGTCCCTGCCCCGAACCCCCCGAGGAGGGGGCTGCCCCTGCCCAGAACCCCCCGAGGAGGGGGCTGCCCCTGCCCCGAACCCCCCAGGAGCGGGGTCTGCAGGGGACAGCGCAGCAGGGCAGCGGGTGGAGGGGCTCCGCGCCCGGCCCAGCGCCCAGGGCCGTGGCAGGAGCACCCGCAGGCTGGCGACGGGGCGCAGCTGCTCCCGCAAAGCTGCCGCTGCTTCCCGCACAGCTGCCAGGGGAGCGCGCACGCACAGGCTTCCCGCGACCCAGCGGGATCCAGGGGGGACGGGCACATCCCAGCCGCCGGGCGATGCCCCGTCCCGCTTACCCCATCCCGTTGCTTCCCCCTGCTCCCCTTTTTGGGGAGCCCTTCACCCCCAAAGCCTTTGGGCAGTGCGCGGGGAGGCTGTGGGTGCATGGCCGGCACCCCGGCCGGTCACAGGGAGAAAAGGAAGGAAAAGCTGTTCCTGCCCTGGCCTGGCAGCACAGGGACCTCCGAGCCCGCCAGACGTGCAGCAAAGCAGCGTTGGCTCCGGGAGAAACAGCGCCTGGCCAGGGGAAGCCACAGGGACTACAGCCACCCCTGTCCCGGAGATTATAACGTGCATTCAGAAATCATGATAAATAATTAGTAAGCTGGTATTCCAGGGTGATATCCCATAATTAAACACAATGATATAATAGTGTTTGGCTGAGCAAGAACCAGACATTTCAAGATGATGGCTTGCTTTGCCTTTTATTTGGCGTGTTAGATCCCCGCATGGGCTCAAAGCGGTTATTAGCACAGGTGTATTTATAATTAGCTTTGTTCTGACTTGTGTGCTATTCATTACATACTCAAAGTCCAACCTGATAAGCTCTCGGTTTTAGGACTGGACAAAACTATAGCTTCAGCTAATGGGAGATCTTGCTGGGTTTGCCACAGAACAGCGTCCCAGAGCGGTGCCGCCTGTCCCAGCATCGGCCACCCGCCCCTGAAGGACGGGGCCCTGTCGCAGTGCCCGGCTCAGGACAGCGCAGGCCCAAGGCTGCTGCAGGGAAGGGTTCAAAGGCAGCACCGCTCCTTCAAAAGCAGCGCTGGCCAAGGCTGACGCCTGGAGAACGTGGCCACTGAGCTGCACCTTGTCCTACCAGCAGCCGGGTGGTCCCGGGTGGTCCCGGCTGCTCCGAGCGGCGGCAGTGACAGGGACCCCACTTCCCAGCCAGGCACCACCCCTGCCTGCGCAGCCTGGGACCAGCTCTGGGTCCCAGCTGCTGCTGAGCGAATCGCCCCATTTCATTGTTCCTTCCCTTTGTGTGGGAAGAAACTTGGAAGAGAAGATCATAAATCATTTTATAGACATTTTCAGCTGTTCCCTTAGCTCCTGCGTGCAATCTGGCCAGCACATGCTGTTCAGAGCTGCTGGTTTCAGAGCAGCACGGTTGGTGAGGACACACTTTGAAGGGGCTGATGCACTGTAAATGTGTCTGCACATCCCGGTCGGGCTGAGCTGGGGCTGTCTGAGCGCCGATGCTGGGGGCTGAGACTGCAGCCAGATGTGGCTTTTCCTCCTGTAGCTCTGCAGAGGGATAGAAGCAGTTTGGGATGGCGCATGGCGCCAGGCCGGGGTTCATGCCAGGGCATGGTGCCCTGACTGGCTTTTCAGCCATTTCCTAAGCTTGGGGCTGACCTGATGCAGCAGCAGAAGTTGTTCTGGGTGAGATCTAGTGTTTTATTCTAAGATGTCACTAACATTTTAGTCTCTCGCTGCTCCACTCCGTCTGGCCCCAGCCCAAAGCCTGGTCCTCAGCTGTGATACCCCCCAGGATATCCAGGAGTCACAAAGGATTCCCCCAGCCTTGTAGGGAGCCCAGCGCTGCTCTCAGCTCTGCCCAGGCCATGGTCCTGCTGGCAAACCGCCCTGGTGCCCACTGGATGCCCCTTGGGCTGCTCCAGCCACCCTGCCACAGGCACCGGTGCCGGGCTGCGCGTATGGGCCGGGCAGAGCTGGGCCCCACGGCTGGGGATGGCTGGCCGTGCTCCTGCGGCACCCGCTGAGGGCGAAAGACCGAGCTCTCGGCCAGCAGCTTCCCCTCCTGCCCCGGTGCGCGGGGCTGGATCAAGGGATTAACCTCGGGGATATCTCTGGGAAGGGGATAATCACCAGCCTGTTTGCTGCAGTCTCAGCTGAAAGCCGGGTAAATCTGCTCCCTCCGTGCAGATAAAAGCAATGAAGATATCAGAGATGTGACACACCGCAGTGTGGGACTTGACTCTTCATTACTGAGTCATCCGACTGCAGAATTGATTCCATTTTCACATGCTTTACTGCAGTTCAAAGCCTGGTTAGCTTTACCGTTTCATTGTCTGTGGGCTGTGGGCGCTCCTGAGCCAGACATCAAAGGAAGGGGAGCGCCAGAGGGGTCGGTGGGGGGCTTAGGCTCTGAAACCGTGCCTGGGAGCAGCTCGGGCTCTCCACCGAGGAGCTGCCGTGACACTGCTCAGCTCCCCGACAGCTCGGCCGCCCCACACCGGAGAGAGGGGATGGGGCAGAGCAGAGGTGGGAGATCAGCAGCGCTGGAGGAGGGATGCATCGCTGCCTGACAGGGAGGAGAAGAAAACAAGACACTGATCCATAATTGCAAACAATTAAATTCACAAAACCAGGCTCATTCTTATGCACAACATGTGGCCTCTAATTACATTTTGAACATGTTTCATTTTCTGGCTTTTCCCCCCTGATTTTCCATAGAAGGAAATTAGCGATCTTTTTTTTTCTCTGGGTACATAATTAATTAATACTTTGTTAATCTCAGCCAGGATCATACTGTTTTGATTTACTCAGTGTTAATCTTTCCCTAGTGCAATCATTCCCAGCTGTCACGCCCGCAGTCTCAGGTGCTGGGTTAACGTGGCACAGCCCTACCCGCACCCCAGCGCGCAGCCCCTCGCCCCCCAGGTCCCACCTCGGCTCCCAGCTGCACCCCACGAGTGCACCGGCCTCCCTGTGCCCTGCCAGCACCGCGACCCCGCCGCCGGCAGAAACCCTTCGTCTGCCCGCTGCGGGAATGGGCTCCAGCAAGGATGCGGGAGCTGCGGGAGCTGCGGGAGCTGCGGGTGCAGCGTTCGGCCCCCGGGATGCTCACGGCTCGTGGGCTGAGGGGCGCGGTGGGGCCGCAGAGCGTGGGTGCCGGTGGGGCAGCGGGGCCGTGGCGGGGCGGTTGCCACGAGAGGGTGCTCACGCAGCTGGCTGCGGGGCCGTGCGGGGCCGGGCAAGGGCGTCCCAGCCGCCTCCTGCCCGCGCTCCGCTGCTGCAGCCCCCGCAGCCCCGAGCGCCACCTCCTGCGGCGACTCGGGCGGGTTTGCCCCTTCCTCGGGCTGGCTCCCACCCGCCCGGAGCGTTGCGGCGCGGTGCGGGAGCCTGGCCGGCCCCTGCCCCGAGCGCCGGCTGCCAAATGCCCCCGTGAGCCCGAGGGGCCCCGCGGCACCACACGTCCCTCCGCTCCGGGGACAAGGGGCCCACCCTGACCCCAGTCCCTGGTCCCACCGCGCCGGGGATGGTCCCTGCCCCTGCAGCACTGACGCTTCGCCAGCTCTCGAGCGAGAAGTGTTTCCCGCAGTCTCCAGAGCCGTGTCCTGAAATGGGCACAGCGCGGCACCGTCCAACATCCATCACACGGGAGCTGGGCTGGCAGCAGGCCTGGCTCGGAGCTCCCGGAGGAGCGGGGTTTGTGCTGCACCGTGCCGGGGCCAAGCCTTTGCCCTTGCCGTGGCAGACCGGTCCCGAGGCAGCTGAGCCGTCCTGGGCACGGGTCACCAATGCTCTGCCCCAGCCCCAATTCTACCAGCGACCGGCTGCTCCGGCTGTAAATCCTGGTGGCTGGCTCTGCAAGCTGCCAGCACAGCCCCTTCTTGTGATTAATAGTAATAATTAAATTCGTATCAAGCCACAGATAAACGTCACGGGCAGCACGGCAATAAAAGCCACTGTTGAGACGCTGGCAGCCCAAGAGGGATGAGCAGGCGATGCACTGCGGCCCCAGGAGGCTCCGCTGATTTACAGCGGGGTCAATCAGCTCGTCCCCCGTGCACCCCGGGAAGCCGAACTTGCGGCTCGCTCCTCCTGGGCCGGTGGGGCGCGGGGTGGCCAGAGCACCTCCTCCTCCCCACACCACACGTCGGGGCATGGGATGGGCAGGGTGGGGGGCACAGCTCCAGGCACAGACGGGCATTTTGCCAGGACACCAGCCCTGCGTCTGCGAGCACCTCCTGGCTGCCAGCGCAGCAGTTGTCAGCCAGCGCCGCAGAAGGCCTGGGGTGCTCAGGACGTGTCCCGACCCATCATGGGGCCGATGCAGCCTCTTCCCACCACGCACAGTCACGGCATGCAGGGCAGACGGCACCAGCCCGCCTGCCGTGTGTCTCCGGCTTTTCGCACAACGCCCTCCTTTGCCTCGTTGGCCCAGGGCCACCCTGAGCACCCTGCGGCCACCCCGCTGCAGCGTCCCAGACCCTGCCCAGGCAGCACCGCACGCCTCCAAATTTCAAGGCTGTTCTCCAAGGCTGCACCTGAGCAACACAAGGACACCACGATTTGCATGAAGCAGAGCAAAGGTCCCGGGTCCACCCAGGGAGAGAGCCCGGGCAAAGTGCAGCAGAGCTTGTCCTTGGCGGTGTTTGCCCTGAACACAGCCCATGGGGAGCCGCCCCGGGGCGTGCGCTGTGCCCTGCCCTCACCCTGCAGCAGCCCAGCATCGCTCACCTCCCCGTAACGGCTCCATGACAGCGGCAAAGGGCTCTCATTAACAGAATATAATGTGCAGTGAAAACAATTGATGATCATCTTGTAGCAATTGATTACCTGTCTCCCGTAATGCCGCTTGGCTCGTGCATTAAGGGGCTGTTGCTTTTCTCCGCAGAGCCGGGCCGGGCGGCGAAGGCTGAGGGTGCAGCCGTGCCCTCTGCCCGTTCCTGCTCATCCCCCCGGCCGCAGGCAGGGCTGGGGGCTCTGGGCCGAGTCGCCGCTCTCTGCGTGAGCGCAGGCAGGCAGGGAGCACTGAGAGCACTGAGTCCCGCAGGCGGCCCAAAGGGGAAGAGGAAGAGGAGGAGGAAGGCTTCCTTGAGGGCCATGAGTTCCCCTTGCGGGTTCCTCCTGCTCCTTGGCTGCAAGCTGGGGGTGGTTGGGTGCTGCTGGAGGAAGCGGCTCTGCAGCCGGGGTTCATCTCAAAGCCTCAGTGCGAGCGGAGGTGGGTGCTGCAGGGCTGCGGTCATCCCCACACACCCACCCGCAGCGGGAAGCTGGCAGCAGGCAGTGGCCACCCTGTAGCTTCTCCTTGCCCCTGTCCCAGTCAGGGCATCCACTGCCTCCTGCCTGTCCTGGGAGCCAACCGGCTGCGGGACAGACTGGCCTTTCCCCACGGCTGCGCTCCCTTCCCTGGCACGGCGCTCGCCTCAGCATCGCCCAGGCCAGTGCCTTCACGGGCGGCTGGGAACGGCAGCGGTTGTTTGCAGAGCAGCAGCCTCGACCGCTCGGCTGGAGCTGCACACTCAGCAGAACCCAAATCTCCTGAAAAACCTGAATAAACTCCCCGGGCACAGCGGGAGCCGTGCAGGGACCCAGATCCACTCCTCATGCTTGTCACATGAATGAGCTCTGCGGCCAGGCTCCCCCCTCGCCAGGAAGGGGATTGCGCCGCATTGTGGGGAGGATTAGGCCGTTTCAGGAGGCCAGGAGCGTCTGTGCTTGTGGGACTGCTGTGGGGCTGCCCTCTCCACTGCCCGCCCTGGTACCACGGGCATCACCCCACAGAAAGGGGTGACGGGCCCAGGGCACCCGTGGGGCTGGGGTGCTCTTGGGCATCCCCCAGCGAGGCAGTGGGTGGGTGGAGGACGCCCCAGAACCAGGCAGAGGCAGTAGCAGCTCCCCAGCTCTTGCCACTGCATCCATTGCAACCTCTCCCCTCACATCCTCCAGACTCCCTAGAACAGGGAGGCAGAGAAGGAAGGAGGGCAGCACCACCGCGCTGTCAGCCGCCCACGGTCAGCAGCTGGCACCGGTTCCCGGCCGGCGGCTGGAGCGACCGCCTGCTCCTCTGGGAGCCCCCGAGCCCCCCTGGCCGCTGCCGAGCATTTCTGGCCGGCGACCTCAGATGTTTGGGAAAACAAACTGCACGGGAATTAGATCCCAAGTATTTCCTCAATTCTGCCCGCTATGAAGAGAATTTTATTTTGCTACCCCCAGGAGGAAGGAAGGCGGCCTGGCGGCGTGCGCAAAGGAAATCTGTGTGATAACTCTGGGGGGGCTGGCTGCGCGGAGCTGCAGCTGCGGGACGGCCAGCAATGCCTGCGCTGCTGGCCCGTGTCACCAGGACCTCTTGGCCTGGGCAGCGGGAGCACCCCGTCCCCGGGCTGTCTGCAGCCCTTCGCAGAGGCCTCGTCCCAGGTCCCAGCCCGCTGTGGTTGCGCCTGAGCCTGGGCTCAGCCCGCAGAGCAGCACCTCCCCAGAGGCACCACAGCCGGTTTGAGCATCCACCTCCCGCGCACCCACCACCACGGCAAAGGCCGAGGCGCCTGTCTGTCACACCATGCCCTGTGCCTTATTTTAGCTCCTGTTTCATGAGTAAATAACAGCGGAGGGCTCTGGGAGCTCAGCACCGCTCTTGTACTTCCCAGGGCCGCAGATACCTTTGCTCACAGAAATAACGTGACTAAATATAGCCCCATTCCTTCCGCGAGCTGGGCTTGAGGGAGGAACGGGCACACAAACAGCCCCTGCCCGGCCATGCCACCGTGGGAGGAGAGGTTTGCCGCAGGGCAGAGTCCGCCTCGCCCCAGCGCCCAGCAAGGCGCTCTGCCTTTACAAGCAGGACAATTATACAGCTTCTAGCCTGAGTCACTTTACAGCCCAATACAGGGCAAGGGCAAGCTTCCCTCCTCCTCCTCCGCCTGCATTTGCGGAGCCATAGATCCTAGGAACGCTCCCATGGGATGTCCCAGAGCCAAGGCAGGGCTGACGCCCAGCTCCAGGCAGCACAGCGTGGAGGGAGGGGACAGGGCACGGAGGCCACCCTTAGAAAACAGCCGAGAAGTTACTGCTGAAGGGCTCCCAGCCAGACAAGTCCAGGCAGCAGGAAATCAGTTAAACATTTCTTTCCTTGGAAAAGGGGTTGGCACCCTGCCCTGGCTGCACAAGCCTTTTCCAAGCAGCGCTGGTTGCGGTAATGCCTGCAGCAGCTGCAGGGGTACCACGGCCCAGGGCAGAGAGGAGATCCCCTGTCTGGGGCTGGGGATTTCTCACGGCAGAGGACCCAGGCTCCTCTCAGCACAGGCGTGGGCAGTGCTCAGGGGTCCCCACCACCACAGCCCCCAGCCCAGAGCCACCTGTGCAAGGGGGACACTCGGTCCCAGCAAACACCAGCCCACGTGTGAAAGGGAGCTTGTCTGTACCTACAAAACCAGGGATGCCACGGGCAGCTCCTCAGGGCTGATTTACTGCGTGTGAACCCGTTACTGCAGCTACAACAGACACGCCATTTAGGAAAATACAGCTACTTGGCTTTCCAGGGTCAGAGCTCAGCCTGTACAACAAAATCCTTTTGGACAGAAATACCGTCAGCTTTATAAAGTTACTCTACAGCTTGAAAACACGCTGGCCTGCTCTCTGCGAGACCTGGAAGCCCTAAGCGGCCCCGCAGCGGAGAGCGCAAGGAATCCGCAGCGCCTGCCAGCAGCTGGGGGCAGTGGGGCCGGCAGACCTTGGTTCACCCCCTCGCTGGGTTTCAGCCCCGTCGGTGCCAGGCCCGCGGGCAGGAGGGCCTGGGCACAGCACGGCCCCGCTCAGCTGGTGGGGGGGACACAGGGGAGGGTCTGCCCATGGCTCATGAAACATTTAAGCGCGTGTCCATCCCCCCGCAATGCAGGGGGATCTCAAGGCTTTCACAGGCATCCTGTAAAGACGGGCAGGGGAACACAAGTGTCTCTAAAACCAGAAGTGCCTGGAGAAGACCTGGCTGTGGCCACCCCAAACCCAGCCAAAGCCCCCTCCTGCAGCAGGCGAGTGAGAAGAGGCAGGGAAGCCGCATCTCGATGGGAAGCGGCTTCCACAGCCGGTGGGACCCTGGGGTGCTGGAGCGCTGGGTGGAGAGCCAGGCTCTGCCACAGCTCCACACACCTCTCCCCAAAACTGACCCAAAATACATAGCATCTGGCACACAGAAGTGTGATTCTAGGAAAGAAGTTCAACATTTGATGGGTAAATTGTAAAAAAACCAAGTTTATTTGAAAAAAAAAAAAAAAACAAAACCAAAACCTCAGCCTCTTACATGGTTTCTGATCAACATTTACTAGAACTTGAGAGCCATTAACCTGCTCCACGTACGTTGAGATATTTTCCAGCACTAAAAAATAAAAAATAAATACATACAAATTCTTTCCTCCCCCTTACATGTCCTAGATATGAGTGGTTAGGCATCCATCGCCTTAAGATCTCGGTTGAACAGAAGCAAGTAAAAAGAGGTTTCTCTAAGAGATAAAAGAGCGAAAGCAGAAGGCCTGTCTCAGGGATGTACCATCTCCGCCCGCCCCACCGCTCTGCCCAGCGTCAGGCACCCAAAACACCCGTCTGGGTGGCACCGACCAGCGCAGGGATGGGAGCCCGCCCCGCGGGGGGACCGAGGTCAGCACCCTGACCCGGCACTGCCAGCCGAGCCCCCGATTCGCACCCGTTTCACACCATCCAGCGTTGGGCTGAGAAGAGGCACTGCCAGGACAGAGTCAGGGGCAGGGGGACCCCAGCCCTCCCCCAGGGCTCAGCTGCAGGGGCCGGGCACACGGGGCTGCCACAGCCCCGGGGTGGGTGATGCCGCCCGACCTGAACTGCAGCCGTCCTTCTCCAACCCGAATATCCCATGAGAGCACTACAAAAGAGGGATTTTAAAGAACTACAGTAGCTAAAGTTTTTTCAAAACATACCTAAAGACCACCTACAGAGCCAGAAGGCACCCGGCACAGGGCCGAGGACCACCCTGCCCGTGCCCGGATCTCCCCTCCGCGGAGGGCCCGCAGTAAGAAGCGTGTGAAGCAGTATTCATCCAGGGCTGGCCCTGAAGCCCATCATGCTTCAACAAATCCAGTATCCTGCTTTTTATGGCTTTTTAACAACAAAACTCCCCAAAACACACGCATACACACCCCCGTCCCCCCGCCCCCAAGCAGAATACAGAGCTAAAGCACGGTTTAGAGTTAAGGCTCGTCCAGACTCAGCTAGATGCGAAGACTGTAAGGCACGTGTTAGTACATCCCTGTTATGTTAAAAAGCCAGACTATGAAAAGCCCCCTGCCCCCCGACACACGAGGATACTGCGCGTGTAGCCCTGTTACCTTTGTTGAACGCAGATGGAAAAATGATTCAGAGCCTGGTTAAAAATGAACACCTGGTTTAAACACTTCTCACGGCTGCCCAGCGCCAGCGGAGCACTGCCCCAGCCACCACCCCAGAGCAGTGGCGCTTCCCTGACACTCCGGGATTGAGACCAGTCCCTCACATGTGACTCTCCTCCTCTTTGACGCCATCCTCCACGCTCTTCTGAGGCGAGGGGGCCACGTCGTTGTTTGCCTCTTTCTGCTTCTCAGCCTCGTCGATGTTGGTCTCTTCCTCCTTCCCTTCGGTCTTCGCCTTCTCCTGCATCTTCTGCTCCCTTGCCACCAGGCGGTAGTTGATGCCCATCCCGATGAAGAGGTAGATGCCAGAGATGATGAGGATGATCCCGCAGGCCCAGTACGTGTACTTGTAGTCACCGTACATGTCGTTGAGTTTCCCTGAGGGACAGACAGGGGACAGCTTAGCAAGACAGCCCCAGAACTGCTCCAGGTTGTGGAGATGTTCCCAAGAGCAGCCCAAACCCATCACCCTCGGCTTCAGGCCTTTACCCCTACAGCCCCTGCACATCCACCCATAGCAGGGGCTCAGCCCCCACCTCCTTGGCCACCCCCAAGATGCTGAGGCAGCCTCAGGGCCAGCACTCGCTCCCCTTGCCCCTGCCCCACTGCTGAGGGCTGCCCAGGGCTTGGGGGGACCCGCCACCCCGCAGCGAGGCTGGGCAGGACGGGCAGAGCACGCTGGGCACAGCACACCCTACCTAGTAGAGGGGGTCCGAGAAGCACAGGGCAGCACTCCACGATGGTCACCAGGCCGACGGCGCTGGAGAACCGCTGTGCTCCCACCAGGTCCATCAGGGTCTCAAACAGGACTGAGCTCAGCCAGCCAAAGGCGAAGCCAAAGAAGCCGGCATAAATGCAGAAGCCAGCGTAGCTGGTGGACATGGGGGCCAAGAGGTGGCACACCCCGTTGTAAATGACGGAGATGGCAAAGAAATACTGGACTCTGGGTCTGATCCACTTGGTGTTTGCCACCAGTCCCATGGAAGGTCGGGCCACCATGTCTACGAAGGCCAGGATGGAGAGCAGGAAGGCCGCAGACTCATTAGCAATCTTCTTGCTCTTCGCATAATTGCTGAGGAAGACCAAGGGAGTGAACAGCCCGAAGAACATGATCACATTGCCCGACAGATAGAGCAGGAAGCCCCTGTGTGTGAACAGGGACAGGTCCAAGAACTTGTTGATTGTTTGGAAAACACTGGTCTTCTCTTTCTTGGTCTTCCCGCCGATGAGGTCTGTGCTGGTGTCACTGTCATCCTTCTTCACCACCTTCCCAGCTTCCTGCAGCACCTCCTTATTGGCCTCTTTCTTCAGCTGATCTGGCTTAGGGCCTATGGGCCGCATCAGGGACCCAGCAACGCAGCAGTTCAGCAAGAGACCACCGAGGATGAGGAAGCTGCCACGCCAGCCAAATATGCCGAAGAAGAGCTGGTTTACAGGCGCCAGGGTGGAGAGGAACACGGGGCTGCCTGCCATCGCCAGCCCGTTAGCCAGGGGACGCTTCTTGAAGAAGTACTTGCCGATCATGGTTAAGGCCGGGTTCAAGTTAAAGGCGAGTCCAAGCCCTGAAGGAGAAACAAGGGGCTCAGAGCTCGACCACCCGCCCCGAGCCGGCAGCGCCGGCAGAAGGGCTGGTGGGACAAGCTGGAGGGGGGTCAGTTCTGAGGGTGTCACAGCTCCGTTTCGGTTGTGTTAACTTCCCGAGTGCACGAGCAGCACTCGGCCCCTGCTGCGGCTCAGGAGGAGGCACCAGGGCAGCAGCGAAGCCGCACGCAGGAATTTGGGAGCCGGCAGGGGAGGATCACCCTGGCTCGTGCCAAACCTTCCGCCAGCTGGCAGGGCACAACCCCGACCCGGGGCAGGGACCCCCAGGTGTTCTGCTCTCAGGACCAGGTGCCGGTCCCGTGTACAGTCACTAGCACGGCCTCTGCATTGCCACCGGGCCACCTCTTATTGGAACACAGGACAGGAACCCAGGATTTATGGAAGCGCAGTGTAGACACTCCCCAGTAATCACTGGGTTTCAAGCTGCTCCGCTTGCTGCCTCAGGAGAGGCCTCCCCTCCGCGGCAGCCCCGCCAGGGCAGAGCCATCACTCACCCCCTACGACCCCGACGCAGAAGTAGAGCTCCTCCACCGTGTTGCAGAACGAGGCTGCAATCAGCCCGCAGCCGGAGAGACAGCCACCCACGATCATGATGGGCCGGCTGCCGTACTTGTTCACCAGGATGCTGCTGATGGGACCTGGGAAGCAGAAGGAGATGTGCTCAGGGATGAGTTATCTTTGCATGAGAGACAAGACGGATGCATGCACGCTGGAGGTTTATTGCCAGAGGCTTCCAGCTTTCGCACAGTGACACTTCACCCAGCGAGGGAACTGGGATAAGGGGAAAGGACAGCAAGTTCAGAGCCAGCTGGAGATAAGAGTGATGTTTGGTCAGAGCACACGCAGGACCCCAGCCGGAGAAGTGAGCCTCCGGCCCACACCAGCACGCTGCAGCTTCCGCAGAGCGCTTTCTGGCTGCAGAAACTGCGACTTCTGAGCAACCTGGCTCCTGCGGGCTGAGCCAGGAGCTGCTGGGGCACCAGCCACCCGCCAGGGACAGGGGTTTGGGACAGGGGAAGCCACCTGCCCCCACAGCGTCCTGCTCCGGGCAGGGGGCTCGGCAGCAAAGCATGTGTACAGCAACCACCCATCTCCAGCGAGAGGTTTTTGATGGACCAGACACAGCTGGGAACGGCTTCGATGGGCACAGGCGAAGGTCCCCGAGGGCTCGCGGGAGCGGCAGCACCGTGCTGCCCCAGGGAGAGGGGTGCTTCTGTTTTCACTGCTGCCCCTGCAGTAGGAAGGGCCCAATTGCTCTGCACACCCGCCTTTTAAGAGCTTCATTATCAGGAGCTTTAATCCAAAGCAAACAGTGATTAGATACTGCAAAGTGTGCTCTACAGATACTAAAATGTATTTAAATAAACTGAATGAACATCCATTGAATATTAACAGACCTAGCTTTGCAATTAACAGATAGCAAGGTTGTCAACATGTTGTTCATGGGCCCTCAGACGCTACTTGACCTTTTTGCCCAGTTTAAACAGAGCCTGGAGAAGGTGACAGGAGCCCTCCTGCGGCAGAGGCAGCCCCCAGCCCCACGGCATCCTGCTCTCCGCAGCCAGCGTGGTGCCTACTTGCCAGCCAGAGCAGCCTGTGCCAGCAGCTCCAGTCCAACACCACCGGCAGCTGGGAAGGGGCCCTGACCCAGGGGCTGCCGCAGCACCCCAAGCCCCACACGCTTCTGCCCAGAGCACTCAGCATTTCGCAAAACCTGTACCTTGAACTCAAACGCGATGCCGCTGGACAGAGTCTAAAGGCAGCGGCGGCCTTTCCTCCGGGAAATCCAGCCCACAGTGGCAGGCTCCAAGGGCAGCGAGCAGGAAGCCGCCTGGCTGGGCAGCACCTTGTACCCTGGTAGCAATTCCCCTCTTTTTTTTTTTTTTTTTTTTTCAATTGAGAGAAAGATTTACACCCACTCCTATTTTTTAGATTCACATGAAGCATTTCTGACCAAATGTTAGCTGATCTGTATTGATTACTCACACTTTGTTCACAGCATGAGTAATGGAAGCGGAGCCCTCCCTCATCCTAACGCGGAGCTGAGAGGGGGCATTGAGATCACCGCACCCACGTACCCAGCCCTGCCCAGGACAGGAGCTACCCCGGCTCCGCAGGACACCGTCAGCCCAGGACGTGAGCCACTGTTTCTGCCTCCACAACAGCACGGGGTTCCCGCAGGAAGGTGCCCTGGGGATGAGGAGAGCAGGATCCACACTGTGACCGCTCCAGCACAACCCAGACCCTGCACAGGGGCTGCGCTCAGGCTGCCGCAGCCCTGGAAGGAGCGAGCAGGGCAGCAGCGTGTCCCCATGCTCCGGCAGCTGGGGCAGGCACCTGGGCAGGTCTGGGGTAGCTTCAGCATCCCTGGCACCAGCCTACGGGCAAGCGGCTCAAGAGCGGCCAGCTGCTGGGATTTAATGGCAAGAGTTCAAGGGGAGCAGGCAAGAGTGTCAGAGGGAGGGGGCAGGGGGCACGCAGCGGCCCCAGCACTGGAGCTCTCATCCCAGCTGTGGGGCAGTGCCAGGCAGTGCCCCCCCCAAGGGGGCTCGGAGCTATTAGGAGAGGAGAATGGCCCAGATCTCATTAAGGCAGTTACACAGTTTACAAGCTTGTTATAACGTCGGAGCAGGGAAACGCGCTGGTCGCTCCGCTAGCTGAGCGAGGACAAAGCAGGGCCTGTTCCCCCGAAGGAAAAGCCTCGTGCTCAGCCGGGCGCTGACGTCAGCTCCTTTCGATGCACAAACGCGCCGAGGACGTGGCAGCTTGCCAGCGGGGGATGGCAGCGGTACAAGCTCCGATCTGCCTCTGAAGTGGACACAACGGCCGGCTCCCAAGAAGAGCTTCTTTCAGCAGAGCGGCCCGGTGCAAAGCTGCGTCCGCAGGCGGGTACGAGGCACCGGGGTTTGGAGACCAGCGAGGCGAGGGCCAGGAGCGCGTCACCGCGCAGGGAGTGCTCTGCCTGCTCCTCACCCGTTAAAGACAAGCACAAGCACACAGCCTTGGGATTAAAAAGACTCCAAGCAGCAGTTTCTGAAGGATGGGGGAGAGGAACTGCCTCAGTTTCGGTGGCTTTGCTTTATTCTGCTCATGCCTCAGTACTTCCAGCGCACACTTCCACCCTCAAACAGCACAAGAGACCCAGCGCTGCTGGGCACCAGCAAGGAAGAACAGGCAGCGCCGGGATTCAGCGCACTCCAGAGCACAGCTGAGCCACCAAAGCAAACAGAAACTGGGAACAGATCCCTAATATAGCCACTGTTTGATGGATTAGAAAAAAAAAAATTAAAGAAAATCAATGTCTTATCTAAAAGAGATTCTGTAAGCGGGGCTGCTACGCGTGGCACAGCGGCTCCCCGGCCTTCGGGCAGGCGCTGGGAGCAGACAGAGTCTGCAGCGCACTGTAACAAGGACAAGGGCAGAATTACACAAGCTGTAACTCCCCGGAAAGATTTTACTTACAGCTTTGCAGAGGACAGATTAACCCACTTTTTGCATTCTGGGCATTAAATAGAACTTTTTGAACAACCTCCTTCAAGCAAACTCACTAAGGGAAGTTTTGCTCTCACACAGGGAGAGAATTCCAACTTTTAGTAAAGTTGTGGCTGTCATCACTACAGCAAGGTGCTAATCGGACCCAGCAGGAAAGCCCCATCCTGTACTGCAACACATGAGCACGCGTACTGTTGCCTCCAGTCCACTTACCTCCTCCGTACATAACAGCCAGCATGATGGAGGAGATCCATGAGACTTTGCTGCTGGATGCGTTGAAGATGACCTCGATCTCTTTGAAGAACACTGTGATGGATTTGGGGAAGGCATAGGAAAACCCAATGGAGATGAAGGCTCCGATGACAACAGCCCATCCCCACCCTCCTTCAGGAGGGGTGTATCCCACTGGGCCTCCGATGGCTGGTGGCATCTTGAACCAAGTTGGTGATGACTCAGTTGGGGTTCAAAGATCTGCAAAGGACAAAATATTGTTTCAGCTGAAAGCAGATGGCTGTGTCCCCTGGCATACAACAGCACAGCTTGAGCCCTGCTCGCAGGGCTGGCACGGCACCGGTGCCCCGGACCACCTCTGGGAGAGCCGACCGCTGAGGGCTGGCCAGCGCATTGGCCTCATAAGGCCGTCCCAAAATGCATGCCGAGATTGCAGTGGCCTTTCAGAGCCCTGGCCAGCAGGTATTTATAAGCAACAAATTTAAGGCACGATACCGTGTCCTAAGCTGGAAAGGGCAAGGTCCTTGCAGGGCACGGCGCTGAAGCGGGCAGGGCTACCCACAGCACCGGGCTGGACCTGGGGAGCGCTGAGCAGGACAGCGGCCAGTCTGGGGAGTGGGGGGGCTCGCCTGCCTGGGACAGAGCCCCGCTGCTCCTCCAGGAGCACAACCCCAGCACAGCACCAAAACCTCGGGAAGCCAGGGCCAGAGCAGCACACAGTTATTAAGTGCAGACACACCAGCGAAATAAGCCCACACGCACAAGCCAGGACACCTCCGTTCCTGCAAAGAAAGAGCAGGCAGGCACGGCAGCCCCGAAGGTCACGAGCTGTGGCTAAACTTAGCCCAAGCGGGGACCAGGGAAGGCTCCCACCCGCTGCCAGCACTGCCCAGGGAGGGAGCTGGGTCCACCCGGAGCAGCCGCAGCCCACCCTGGCTCCCCAGGGGCTCGGCCCCACCACAACCCCCCGACCCAGCTGCAGCCACCCCCTCCTCCCCACTGAAAAGGCTGTGGCGGGTTTCACAAAAGCATCCAAGCATAAAGACAATTACCTTAAAAGCTCAAAACTAGAAAGGATTAGAAAACAAAATAAATAGGGAAGTGCCATCCGGGCTTGCGGCGTGCGGGATCCCCTCCGAGGGGGTGATTCAGGCGAGGTGGAGCCCAGCAGGGCTGGGCTGCTCACACCTTCCCCATGCAGCAGCTCTGCACAGCTGGATCATGCCCTGGAGCCGTCGTTACCCGGAAAATAAGGCTGCAGGCAGAGCGCAGCACAAGCTGTCCCAGAGAGGAAACGCAACCAGAGCGACTGCTCCCCAGCGTCACTTACCATATGCAAAGCAACAGGAGTCACTACAGGCCCAGACCTCCCGGGCGCCCTGCAGATTCCGGAAGGCACTGTGACACCCCACAGCCCTCCCCACCCTGGAGCCCAGAGAGCCCCTCGCCCACATTAAGCACTATCAGCCAGGGAGGGGACACAGGGGTCCACACCAGAGCCACCCCTTGCTCTGCAGTTCCCTGCTCTGCCGCCCAGGTTTCCCCTTGAAGGAAAAGCCGCCTTTGAGCAGAGAGCCTCGCCAGAGTCCCCGGGTCACACCAGGCACAGCGACAACTTCAAAGCAGCATGCTGGCTCAGAGGTGCACCCTCCTATTTATAGCACACATCCATTCAGGCTCACGGCGATTACATCTCATCCACGGCTGCCGACACGCCAGCAGCTACCTGGCCTGGCCCCTCGAGCCCTTGGCACAGCGCTCAGCACCGTGGGCACACGCCTTGCTTTCGCTCGCTCCATGTCCCTTCCCTGCACACCCAGCGCTGGGATGCAGGCGTCCCAGCCAAAACACAGCCGGTGACCCCGAGCTGCAGGAGCCCCTGCTCCACCTGGCACTGGAGACACAGATGGCAAAGTCACCTGATACGGCACCGGGCTTGCCAGAGCCACCCGACACCCGGACGGGCTCAGGTGATGCCTCGGACCCTCACGGGGCAAGAGGAAGCAAAGCACGGGAGGCCGGTTTCGGTAAGCCGCTAAGACTGGTTTAGCCCAACGCAGACACTGATTTTTTCGCTGGCAGGGTATTTTCCTGCGTCGCGGCCAGTGCGACACATGACCATCACGAGCAGATCCGAGCCACCTCATCGCTCCAACAAAGGAATCATTTACAAGACGCTGCTCCGGGCACGTCGGTGGCTGAACTATGCCCAGGAGCCGATTTCCTCTCTCAGACCCCAGGGATCGCAGCCGCGCTGAGCGGCCCGTTGGGCACCCGGGCCAGCCCACGTCGGTGGGGTCTGGCTGCTGGCAGGCCCCCGCGGCAGAGCCTGGAGCGGGCACACACCCGTGGGCACCAGCAATCCGGGAGGAGAGCGCCAGGCTCTGCAGAGGCTCCCCAGGTGCCTTTGGCCTCTGAGAACGGGAGCAGCCCAGCTGCCCGTCACACTCACTTTGAAAAGCCACTGTGAACACTACCATCATTTTCCTGCACGGGCCGCACACTGGAGTTTCCAGCCACTCTTGCTTTGAGTCATACCGAGCTTTCAGCGCGTTCAGCAATCTTTAACACATCTTCTAACTACACTGATTTGTCTGAAACATTTTTAGACACTGAGACTACCAGGTGTTGGCAATAAAAGCTACCAGCAAGGAATACAGTCTACTTGTTAGCACTAATTAAAACTACTGGCAGTAAAAGCTATGCAAAGCAGAAGCTGGGAGGTGCTGATGAGGTGCTGGGGAATTTTCTCCTTTGCTCCTGAGACACACACACAGGTTTAATTCTTCCACCACTCCCGAGGAGCTCGACTGCACCGAAATTACTGCAGCTTGGTTCATCTATTTGTTCTTTCCCTGCGAGCAGCATTCCTCCTCCGGCGAGTGCTCAGGTGGCATCTCCCTCTACAAGAGAAGACTTTTGGCAGGTTAGACATGACCCCTCTTGCATTGCTGAGGCACAGTGAAAAGCCTCGAACAACATGAGGCCATGAAGCAAGATTCCCAGAGCCTGATGCCAGAGGGTTTACACGATGAGTTCTACATGCCACAACATTTTTCCCTGACTCATTGAAAATCCTTATTAAGAAGGACCAGTTTTAGAAAGTTCTTCCTTCAACCACATTAAGGCTTCTTGCTGATTTCCTCCTTGCCCCCACGCAGAAGTATTTTCAAATGAGAGCAAAAAAAGCACATGTAAGGCAGTCCATTCAACTGGAAAGCTTCCCTCTGCTTTGCAAAAAGGGAAAAAACACCACCCTGAACATAGTTATGACATTTACAGCTCTGTTTTGGAAGAGCTGCAACGCATAAGACATGTTTGGAAATCAAATTCACAGCTGCCAGGCAGCCAGCTACAGTTTGCCCTATTAGGGAATGAAATACCCATATTTGCAGTAATTAAGACTGATGAGACCAAGTAATGACTGCAAGGATCACATCTGCTCCCCGTAAGCGTCCTGACTAATCCGCAGGAATGGGTAGCCTACAGCAACCCTCTGTGCAGCGGTGGTGAGAGCAGGAGCGGAGGCTCCTCGGGCAGCAAGGGCTGGATCGCCTCAAACCGAGCCCACCGAGGACAAACCCTCTCCACCTCCCAGGTCCCATGCGCAGCACTGTTATCCCTTCTTCAGAGAGGCCTGGAACAGGAACGTTTCAAGACTTTCAGTTACATAATGCAGCAAATTTCTGCACTCTTAAAAGCCCCGGATTGGCAGGACTCCAGGGCGGAAAGACAGAGGCTCGCATTTATAAAGCACTGCAAATGCCGTGAAATATTTCTGGGGCAAACCCTTTATGAAAGTGTCCTCACACCGCTCCTTTTTGGGGTCAGAGGAAGAGGGACGTCCCACACCCACGCACCTCTGCCTCCCCTGGCACATCCCTCCAGCTGAAGGCTTTCCCACTCCGGGCACACGCTCGCCTGGCGCTTGCTGCCCGTGAGCCTGCAAAACCCTTCCCAGGGAGCGGGGCCCTGGGAGCGGCTGGCAGAGCCGAGCCTGGGGAAGGGCAGGCAGCAGAGCCGCAGCTTCTGCTCCCGCAGTCCACAGCCGCCCCGCACCGCTGCGGGCAGAGGCTCACCCAGCACCTCAGTGGGCGCGAAGTCCATGGCGGCTCATCCCAGCCCTGCCGCAGGAAGGCTGCCTCCGCTCCTGGCTGTCTGCTCTCCCGGCTCTAGAGAGGGACCCGGCAATGCCCGGAGCGGGATCTCAGCAGCAGCAAGATCCCCAGGACCATCCCTGCTGTACACCGGCCATTTGGGCTCCTCATGTCTTTATCGGCTGGACCTGGCTTCCAGACACATGAGGGGGACACTGCTCCCCAGGAGCTTGGCGAGAGCCTGTTCTGAATCATTATCCAAACAAGAGCCTGAAACACATCTACCCCTCCTCATCCCGGCCTCCCAAACTCCAGTCAGTGACAGGCTCTTCCAGTGGGACAGCACAGGGCATGAACACCCCATGGGACGTTTGTCCCAGTGGGCAGCCCCCGAGCATCCCTTCTGGTCCTGGAACCAAACCGAGACCTGGTGCTTACTGCTGGGGAAACAGAGGTGCCAGCAACGGTGAGCTGTTGACAGCCAACAATGCTCTACAGCTTCAAACGGGGCCTTTTTCTGGCCAGAAGCAAGATGAAATAGAGATTGTTACGAGCTAACGGGACACCACTTCCACCGGGTCTAAGCGGGTTTCGGCATTAAGCAGAGCTGTAATTCCAGCGAGTGCCCATAGCCAGGGTTTAACCTGGCGGCACATGGCCTACGTGACTCCCCGGCGCTTGCAAGGGCTCTGCACCAAGACAATGGTCAATTGAGGCCCTGCTCAGCCGCGGCGTTTGCTCACGGGGTGAGGCGAGGTCAGCGGCACGGGCAGGGTTTGCTCAAGGCCAGCAGCCCGCACGGGCGAGCCCAAGGTTTTCGCCAGAAGCAGCCGGGCCCGCTCAGCACCTCTCCCCATCGGGGCCGGCCAGCGCACCCTTGGACGTGCCCCGGTCTGCCAGCCCGGTGAGCTAAGCCGGGCACGCAGACAGGCAGACGCCACGGGGCACGGCGGCCGTGCTGGCAGAGGCAGCACGAGCAGCTGCACCCCACCGCCAGCGCGAGCCCCAGCCTGCAGCGGCACAGAGCAGCCCACTCGCCCCGCCAGCGGCCGGTGCTCCCTGGGCAGGGCCAGAGTCCCTGGACACCCGCGCGGGATCCCTCTGGCAGACAGAGTCCCCAGCCACCGGAGGATGGCTCCCAGCGTGGCAGCTGCAGTGCACGGGCTATGAGCCCTCTTGCGAAGCTGGGATGGTTTGTCAGGAGCTTTGGGGGCAAACAAGCAAACAGGAAGATGGGCGGCTATTTCCACCCACCAGACACCAGCCCAGCCCCCATCCTGGGCTGCCGTGCCCAGCCACAAGCACCAGCGATGCTCAGCCTGTCTGAGCAAGGACCGAGCATCCTACTGGTATGAGAGTGTGAAGTCAAGCTTAAGCAAGCTATCAGCAAGACTGAGGCAGAAACCCTGGCTTATTTCTACACCAGAGCCCGGTCATGGCTCTCCCGGAGCCTCCTGACCCAAAACCTTGCAGGCAGACCCAGAGGGGTTTGCAGGCAGGTTACAAGAACGTGATATGACACAGCTCTCACGGGCATCCCTGTGCTCACATCAGCTTCAACCCCAGGCACAGCCCCCAGAGCCCCTCTCTAACCAGCCCCGCAGTCCAGCCCCCGGCAGCAGCGGCTCTCAGCCCCCAGTCTCAGGAGGGGACGGGGGCTCTCAGCCAGCTTTCACAGTCCCACCCCGAGCACAAGCCGCGCCAATCCTCCCCGTACCAGCGGTGCTCAGGAACACTCCCAGGACACTCCGCACCCACCAGGAAATCCTCAGAATGAGAAAAATGTGGTACCAAATAGCACTGGCATTCTTTCATTAGATACCCGCGCTGGCAGCCAGGGACCTGGCCGCTGCGGGTTTCACAGCGGAGCAGGAGGCTGAAAACCCCAGACAGTCACATCCATGGCAGTTAAAACACAACTGCCGTTCCCTTCCCCAAGAGCAAGGGTCCGAGCTGCCTTCGCTCCCGGCCACCACCACATCATCGCTTCGTTAAAGGCCCCAAAGCGGGGCTGAGGCAGCGCGGGGCTGGAGGCAGGAGACCCACCAGCAGCACTGGGTGAGGGTGGCTGCGGGAACTAACCAGAGCAGAAATTTTCTTTGGCTAAGGAACAGCTACTCTGTAGAAGCTTTAAGGGCACATTGGAAAGTGAGTCACACAGACATCACTGGTGAGAGGCTCCCACTTTCCAAAAGTCACCCTTTCAGGCTGATTCTACTGACGGAAATAGGAAGAGCCATAAAAACGCAACAATGAGATTAGCACTGCAGTGCTTCGAGAGATGTAACTGCCTTCCTTAGCCTACGTGCAGCTTTTCAACTCCTCATAAAGGATACATAAAATAATAGTGTGCGAGTCACTGGGTACTTCCCACCTTCCCTTCCAGATAAATCAAGCCAATTGTGCGAGAAAGGAGCCAACAGAAAGCACATGGAACCATTCGCACCTTCTTCAGGAGCCATCTCCGCATGACTTTGGGACAGGGAGGTTTGTGGTACGCCAGAAAAACACTTGTTTGTCACCAACAGATCCACCACCCCAGTGAATAACCTCGGACTGAGGAAGCCCTCTCTCCCAAAGCCACCAAACAGGAGCTCAGGGGTTGCTCGCTCCCTGTCCCCCACGCCCAGCAGACACCAGCTCTTCCATGCACTGGCCCATTTCTCAGCCCTGCTCCTTTCCTTCTAGACACAGCCAAGACACCCAGGAGAATCAGCCAGCACTAAATTACCTCACTTAGCATGAAAATAGGATGCTTGCGCACCACAAAAAGGCTTAAGGCTCACAGAAAAGCACAAAAATAGTATCAATAGATTTCAGGTTTCTTATGATGCAACTCAAAAATCTCATCTTTTTTCCTCAGAAGAAACTTAAAGCCCAAGAACATCGTGAATCCTTGTGCAAGGTGTCCGACCTCACAGGGCAGAGGGGACTGTGCAGCACTCAGGCAATTTGCTGTCACAGGGAGGGACACAAATCCCACCTCTCCCACTGCAGGTTATCCACCATTTCCTTGTGATCCTCCAGTCCATGCACGTCCCCTTTCCTCGGGTCAGCTTCCAGTCCTGCTCACCCTTCCATGATGTGTTTGCACACCGCTTGCCCGCAGGACCCCAGCCCCAGCCAGGACGCCCACCCTGGGTGAAGCACGCCAGCTCCCAGCCCTTGGCTCCCCAAGCATCCCACCCTGGCACTGGCAAACACCGGCCACCAGCCTTGGCTCAGAGCCATCCCGGGACTCCAGGCCACAGCGAGCTCCTGCTGTGCCCAGCCGCAGGGGTGAGGAGCCGTCGGCTCCAGGAGCGTTTCAGCAGCCCCTTGCTGTGAGAGCACACTGGCTACCAAGCTCCAGCGTCCCCGCTCCCCCATGGCCGCCGTGCCTCGCCGGCACCCCGCCTTCACACCTGCGGGCGTGCGCACCCCGGCGCGCACACGGCTGCGGGGCCCTCGGTGGGGCAGCCGGCTCCCCTCGGTGGGGCAGCAGAGCCGCCCCGGGGGCTCCAGCGCAGCCGCCCCCCTCGCAGCAGCGCGCCCACCGCGAGAGGCCTCAAGCGGCCGAGGCCCGGCTCCGAGCGCTCGGAGGGAAGGTGCGAGGGGCAGCGCAGACGGCCTGGGGAGCTCCGACCGCGTTCCCACGAGCCTTGCCCGGCGGGGAGGGGGCCAAGCCCCCGGCCAGGTATTGCGGACCGCCCTGCTCGCTTCCCCCGCGGTGCCGGGGCCCCGGGCCGGAGCAGCCTCCCCTGCTCTTATCGGGTGCCAGAGAGGCGGCTCCATCACCTCTTCCCCCGGCACCCCCCCACTATCGGGCACCCGCACAACACCGCGGCGGGAACCCCCGCGCCGCCCCTAGAGCCCCGCAGCCGCGCCGGGGACGAGGCTGGGCCGAGCAGGGACGGATGAGGAGCCCAGCTACCCCGCCGGCCCAAGGCCCCCGGGACCCCCGAGGCCACCCGCGCCCCGGGGAGGTCACCGGGACAAGGGCGCGGGGCGGGCGGCGCTGCCCGCGGCGGGACCCGGCCCCGGGGTGCTGCTGCCCGGGCGCCCAGCGACTGCGAACGGGGCCGCCCCGGGCAGGGCGCGCGTGGGACCCGCGCCCACGCGGCCGTCCCAGAGCAGAAACAAAACAC
>WHYT01015414.1:233197-250773 GCA_009806455.1 Tetrax tetrax
CGGGGCGCTGCGGCGGCCTGGGCACCCCTCGACCTTGTCCCGCACGGGCGCTGCACCCGCGGGGCCGTGGGGAGGAGGGGGCTGCCGCCTCTCCCGGCCGGGGTCACTCCTCCCGTCGCCGGGCCCCCCGCACTGACCCCCCCGGCCCTCCCGCTCCCTCACCGCGGAGCTGTACGCCTTCTCCTCAAGCCCCTGGCTGTTCCCAGCCGGGGCCGGCCGCCCCCCTGCCCACGAAGGCGATGGCGAGCGCTGCCCGTGGGACATTTCTGGCGTCTCCGCCGCTGTTTCAGCGGCACCCGGCCCCGGGCAGCCCCCGCTCCGTGCCCCGCGCAGCCGGCCGCCGAGGGCCGGGGACCAGCGGGCTGCCGTCGGCGTTCCCCTCGCCGTTCAGTTTTGCGGGAGAAAACGGGCCCGGGCTCGGCATGCCCAGCCCCCGGGGGTGCGGACGAGGCCCTGGCTGGACGCGTGTCCGCGTCCCAAGCAGAGCTGCTCACCCGCTGGACGTGAAACCGCCTGTGGCACCCGCGCATCCAGCGCTCTTCGATCCCCACGCAGACCAAACATCGCCCAAAGGTGTTTTTCTTGCACTGCTCTCCCCAGCAGCCTAATGAGCTAATTGTCGTCTGGGTCGCATGTCTAATGCTCTAATTGTTTTAGAGCAGAAAGAAGCGCAGGGTAGTGCAACTCAGAGCCAAGAGAGGGAAAGGAGGGAAAAGGCAGTGACGCTCCGCAGATGGAGACCGCGCTGCTGCGGAGGAGGTGCGAGCCCGCTGGTATCAAAGCAAACCACTGCTCCGCGCCGTCGCAGCGAGCGTGTTTACGGGTGTGCTCCCTGCATGTCAAGGCACTTAACGGGCCAGGTGCACTCGATAAAAGGAGACTGGGGATTACAACAAACTCATTCACCCACTTCTGAGGCACCGTAAACCCACGCGCGAGTGGGCGGGAGGTTTTCTCGGTACGGCTGCTGCTGTGTGACTTAACAGGGAGAGGTCTGCACTCTATTTTGCTTAGACAACAAGATGAATAACAATTCAAAAGAGCAATTTTGGATCAAACTCAAAGTGCTGCTTGGCATTGCCATTCCTTAACATCCTAAGTAGGCTTGAGTGCTCCGCGCTGCCTGGGCCCGGTGCTGCGGGGGATCCCAGCCAGGACACAGGCTCCCGGTTTCCTCCGAGGAGACCCAGCGCTGCTGGGATGAATGAAGCCGTACGGCAGCCAGAGTGCTTGTCCTTCCTCTGGCGCTGCTGTACGCTGCACGGCTGTGTTTTAGAGAAACACGGGAAACGAGGGGCCGGCGACAGCAGAGCCCAGGTGAGCAGGGAGCTGCCGGAGCAGCCGTGGCCTGGAAGGGCCGTAGGACAGTGCTGCTGCTTCTCCATCTCATGGACAGTGGAAGGGAGTCCTTCCTGTTCTGTACTGCTGCATTTTTGTTTTCTTTAAAAGATGGATTTAATATTAATCCCATTAGGATTTTTTTTTCTTGTGAGGAAAAAAGGATATTGTTTCAGGATATTGGGCAACAAAGCTGCCCTTGAAAAGCAGCTCTAAGCAGCCTTACAGTCTTGCTGCTGGCTGCATTTGTCGTGGACACTAATCGAGTTCAAAGTCGGGTACAGCCAAAGCATTTTACTTCCAGAGTGCGAGAGGCCACGGCAAAGCAATTCAAGTTCGGATTTTCTGTGTTCTATTGTAAACACTAAGGGCCTGTAGTAATCTTAATATATAATCATTAGCTCTGATTTTTCTTGGAATTAATGTCTCTAGCAGGTGTAAAAGTCTATCCCTCTCATCTGTCATGAATACGTATGTCCTGCTTGATAAGAAAGGTAACAACGTGGGTCCGAATCCAGGAATTATTGGAAGTCTCTTGGGAAAGTCTGTTCTTTCAAGATATCCATCCTAGTTTCCTGAGCAGGCTTTGAGAAAAGGTTTACTGAACTTTTGGATTCACATTTCTCTTCAACTGAGCTTCCAGGCTTTGAGTTTACCCCATCATAGCAACCCCGTGACAATGGATGGGGAAGAGAAGGCGTCGGAGCGCCGTCCTCGGGGAACGTGCGGATTCTGCCTCCATAAGGGCCTGACATTTTTCAGGGGTGTGTTGGTGTAATGGCCTCTGCCATTGTTTAGAAAATAATTTGTCTTAGGAAGAAAGTGTCCGCTGATAAGATGCTCAAAATGGCCACTAATACGCTGCAGAAATTTGCAGTTCTGTCATTATGCTCGTTCGGGTGAACACTTCTCACCCATTTGGGCCCCTTTGGCTGCTCCGCCTGCCGTCAGGCTCACACACATCCCCCAGGACACGGACCATCCCTTAGCAAGGTCCTGTCTCCCCAAAGTGGTCCCAAGTCCCCAGGTCCAGACACCAGTGACGGCATCAGAGAGACCTCTGTCTGCCGGCATGCCGGCACAAAGAGGTTGGTTGTGGGGGCACAGTGATTTGGGGCACGAGATGATGTGAGGCCAGCAGAAAGGGGATTGTCTCAGGTAGTCTCTCCCAGGAGCCCTGACCGAAGGGTGACAGCCCCGGGGAAGGTGGGAGCCAAGGAGGACGGCGTGGGGTGGCAGCAGTCAGGGGCGCGTGGCAGCAGGTAGGCTTGCCCCACTGTTGCTAGATGGGAAGAGGGTGACTATGCTCGGTGGAGAACTTTGCCTGCTGCACTTGCTTTGGCCCAGCTTTTCCGCATCCTGCCTAGGAAAGACAAGGCTGCGCCGTGCCACGTGCCTGGCTCCAGCCCGCATCCCGGCAGCTGTCACGCCTGATCTCCGCTACCAGGAAAAGGATGCTCTCCGTGGCGACCTTGCCTAGAAATAAGGGATCCTTGACCGCATGGAGACCACAAAGTAAACTATAAGGGACGTCACACGTGCGCTGTGGTCCTCCCTTGACCCTTGCACTGTGCCTCCCCCTCATTTTCTGGGGCGAGTGCTCTCTGGCTCCTTGCCGCAGGCCCCTCATGCTGCAGCGTACACCAGCATGTCGCCTTTTGCCCAGGGGCTGGTCTGGCACGAGAAGTAGTGTCTCTGTTCCGCCTGCCTTGCTGTCCCCGGAGCAGAGGAAAGTGATGCTGTTGGATGTGCTTTCCAACGCCAATTCTCTGCTCTGTGAGAGCTTGCGAGGGTCTCCGCTCGCTCTTCAGGGAGTGTGGGAGCTGCCGTCCTTCCCCCAGATTGCCTTCCCATATGTTCCCAGCACAGTGACTCGTTCCTTCCGCGCTCTTTCCTCGTTTCCCGAGTGCTGGCCGCCTGACAGGCGCGTCTTGGCAGCGCCAGCGCTTGGCTCCAGCTCATCCCGTGGGGTCTGCAGCGGGTGCTGTCAGCGCCTCGGCGCGGGCAGGGGACGGGGCTGACAGCTGCCCACGCAGGAGGGGTTCACTCCTCTGCTCACCCCAGGGAGCGGCCGCGCCTGTGCAAGTGTGCAGGCTGCCGGGATGGCCATCGCCCTGTGCTGCAGGTGGCAGAGGCCCCGTCCTCGTCCTCGGGGTGATGCTGGATGAACACCAGCTGCAGCCCAGCCGCCTCGCTGTCCGCTTTGGGCTGGGGTCACCCAAACCAGTCTGACCGGCACGAGATCCTGTTCTGCTACATACACCAGGTGCTGGGATCATCTTCCTCAAAAACCTTTCCAGCCGGCCCGGGGACCCCTGAGGAAAGAGGCAGGGGTACAGGCTCAGGCCGCGGCGATGGGCGTACTTCTCACCGTGTCCAGCTCTCCCGCAGGATTGCTGCTGTCCCAGAACATGCTGTTTTAATGACTCTATTCCTGTGCTTGGGGTGGGGAGGAAAAGGTGGGGGCTCTGCAAATAATTTCACCATATCCCACACCAAATAACTTTGTATGTCAATAACGCTGCCTCACCTGCCTTTCACTCTCCCTGCCCAGAGAGCTGGTTTCTGCCTTGTTTCACAGCTGCCAGCTGTCAGAGGCTGGTGGCATTCATGGCCACATCTCCTGATCTTCAAACAGGCTCCAGTGCCTCTCCCTCTCCACACGACACGTCTTTAGGATTGGCTTCCAGTGCTGGCAGGTTTGGTGACTGGGCTGCTTCTGGGCGGATGGAGCCTTCAGTGATCTCAGGGCAGCATCACCACCCGGACGAGCTGCAGCTCCAGGCTGCTCTCCAGCTCTGGTCCTGCTTTGCTGTGTTGGTAGCAGCTGTTTTCTGGGAACGTTGCACAAAGCTCGGCTCCTCTCTGTAGTACTTGAAATGTGTGGTCCTGCGTCGTCTTGGGGAAGCCTGGGGCTCTCTCAGAGGTCTGAGAAGGAAGGGAGAGGAGCGCAGGCAGCCTGAGAGCCAGGATTGCAGGCAGCCTGTCCTCTCCGGGGTTTGCCCAACTGGCTCTGACACCTGCGGAAATGCCTCTCGGCCCCGGGCGCGCTGCTCCCACCGCCCGGTTGCACAGAGCTGCCCGGAGCTGCCTTCGCCGGGCTGGGGGGTCACTGGGGAGGCCCAGCGGACTCAGTGCTTCGGGACGTGAGTGTGCGGGGCCCCGGGAGCCGCAGGGCAGGGCGGCAGGAGAACGAAGCCAAAGCAGAGGGCGAGCGCTGGCCAGGGCGAGTGCCACAAACCTGGGCGTGAAACGCTGCACTCCCAAACCCCATAGACGGCCTCAGCCGCCGTCGGGCCACTCCTGGCTGATAAGAAGGGCTGAGCCTCCCGTCCCACGACACACAGCGGACGTCTTGCCTAGCACGCTCGCCTCTTGAGCCACAATGTGGCCGAGGACTGCCGCTGAGGCGTCACGGCCATGCAAGTCCCTGGGAAGGCAGCGAGTGCTGAGCCAAGCGCCTGCCGAGAACAGACAAAACACAGCCCCCAGTATTTGTTCTGAAACCTGCCCAGAATTACTCTGGCCTCAGTGAGACCAGAGGATTATTTTCCTTAGGTATTTTTAAATCTGGAGCCTGGCAAGTACCAGAGGGCTGGGATTTCCTGGCTTGAGCGCGCAGGTTGTGCACAGCAAGGAGCCTGCTCCTGCCACCCCACCTGGGAAGCCCTGGCTGCCAGCATGCGGCTGAACCAGGGCGACCGAGCCGGCGGGCGCTGCGGAAGGAAGGCACCTGCGGTGCCCAGCGCTGAGCACCCCCAGCCCTCTCCCTCTGCCAGGCCAGCACTGGCGCAGAGCCCCGTGCCGCAGGCCCCGTGTCTCGGTGAGCGTCAGGAGGGCAGAAGCTGCAGGGAGGTCAGGGTCAGCTCGCTGTCTCCCGCACCAGCTCGGGGGATGCAGAGCCCTCGGGCAAGCTCCCGATGCCTCAGCCCGAGTGTTCAAGCAGGAGCAGCTCTGGAGCTGCATTCGTGCCTGCGGTGTGAACGTGACCTCGCTCGTGGAGCCACGGGGAGGCAGGGAGGACGTTTGTCTGCCCCTGTGTCCGTGTGTCTGCCCCCGGCAGCCCTGCCCGGGGGTCCCTGCCCAGCACCCTGTAGAGCCTCTCGCACACAGGGATGGGGCAGCAGCACGGAGCCACCCAGCCCTCCTCTCCTCCAGGCTGGCAGCAGCGGGAGAGAAGGGCTGGCTCAATACTGGAAAGTTCCCCCAAAATAACCCCCAGCTGGTGGCGAAAAGGGAGAGGAGGGTGGCACTGAGTCAGGCAATGCCAGCAACGCCCCGGCCGCAGCGGCCACCGGCCCGTCTCTGCAGGTGCTGCTTCCCGGGCGGCGTCCCGAGCACCGCTGCGCCCCGAGGTTCCCTGGGCTCGCTGGCACCCAGCACTGCCGTGCTCCGTGTCCCACGGTAAGGCACAGCTCGGGGAACGGTGAGGCTGCTCTAACGCAGGTGCCTTTTTTCCAGACTCTGCTCTTCGCCCACAACCCCACAGGCTGGACGGAGGCAAGCGTGGGTGAAAGGAAAGCGAATGCACTCTGCGCGCTGGCAGTCTCTTCGTGGCTGAGTTTATCAGTGCTGCTGGCTCAGTCTTTCCCTTGCTGGCAGGACGCGGCAGCAGGACAGCCCAGTTTGCTCCCATTCAGCGCTGGTGAGCACACGACCTATTGTGTGCACGTGTAAATACACATTTTTACTGCTTGTTCCAAAACCCCACTTGTTCCGTTCCCAAAGAGCCAGCACTGACAATGTCAGGAAAGCCTCCATCCCCCCGGCTTTGTTCGACCGTGCTTGTTTGGAGGAAAGATCCCCGGAGAGGAGCTCGCCGCCGCTGCGTGCCCCGACACAGGCTTGCTGTTGACAAGGAACAGCCCCTGGTTGTGGGCAGAGGTGGGGGAGCCCGCGGGCTCTGCTCCATCCCAGGGCCCAGCTCAGCATCGTTCTGGCCCTGGGAAGGAGGGAGCAGCGCCCACGGCCAGCGGAGCGGGGAGAGGAGGCGATGGGGCCCCATCCCAAGGGCTCGCTTGGGAGCCGGCTCCTTCTGAAGTGGGTCAGCTCCCTTCCCTGCACAAACACAGGCCTAAGTCTGGCACCACCAGAGTACACTGGAAGCTGGAGGCAATCCTGGCCCCGGTACAGGCTTTTGGGACTTTGCCTTTTGCAGCTGCAGAGGCCAGGATTTCATGCCCTGCGTCAGCGAGGTCGGCACGGGATGCGGGTGGCTTTTCCCTGGGAAGTGGCTGCTGCTTCATCGCGCGCCTGCCCACACCCTCCTCCCGCCTCTGCCCCACTGGGATGCTCTGCCCACACCGCCCGCACTGCCTGCACTGCCCGCAGCCTCTCCCGCTCTGAGGTCCCGCTCCTCATCTCCTCTTCACCCGCAGCCCCTCACACAACGCCCTCGGCGCGCGTGCTGCCCTTGGCCGCGCAGCCGGTCTCCGGGAGATAGCACTGTCTGTAGCCGTGCAGCAAGAAAACTGCTGTGGGGGAGAAAACACAGGTAGAGCCCCCGAGTCCTGCCTTCCAGCTCCACGTTACCGGGGGTAAGGCTTGGGTAAATGCTGCACAGCGTCTGCCAAAACTAGCTCTCGCTGGCAAATTCGGTTCTGCTTTCTTCATGTGATTTTTGTGTTTGGTTTACACAAACTCTGGGGGCTGAGCTGTATAGGCAGGAGAAGTAGCATAGAGCAATTTAATGAGCCTTATGTACAAGCCAGAACGGCTTCCTCACCCGGGCAGGCACCCTGTGAGATGTCTTTTGACCTACCTACAGCGCACAACAGCCCGTGGCACCAACGCCGGCACGGGCGCGGGGCGTGGGCGCACTCTGCCTCCGAAGAGCCTCGGAAGAAAACGCCTGCAACAACCGCAGCGACCGTGTAAACAAATCCCAGGTCCTCCACAAACAGAGAACGGGGTTAAATGTGCCCGAGAAGCTGCTCATCCTGAATTATCATCCTTGCTCTAATAATAGCTGATAAGTTCATCTTTTGTGGGACAACAAACATCTCTGTTATGCCCCAAGCCCAGCTTTGGGATAAATAAAGCCAGCCCTTGTTTTTAAGCAGGAGGTCGTGCTCCATCTCAGGATAAAGGCATTGCTACCCTTTCCCTGCTTTGCAGGCTTAAAAGAACAAAACGTGTGGAGTGACACAGAAAGTCAGAGAAAATTAGAGCAGGAGCAGGCAAAGACACCTCGAACACGCGGGCGCTCGGCTCCCTCCACACGTGTGTTTAGCAGATAATTTGTTATCGCCGCAGTCCAAAGTTAACCTGCTGGAAAGCTCCTGTGGGAGACTTGGCTGCATCTGCAATGTTTCAGATTTCAATGTATCAGCTAGACGCAAACAACCCAAAAATGCTATAAAAGCTTGTTTTTGATTAAACCTCTTGCTGCCGGGTACAAATACTTATTTTCTGGGTGGAAGTTCATTGGGGCACAAGCACCAAAGATCGTTAATCCCCGGTAAAACACAGACTTTGTGCCCGGTGCCGTGGCTTGGCTGGCAGCAGTTCTCGTGGGGCCGAGCAGCACTGCCTCACAGTTTCCACTTCCCCCTCCCAAACTGGAGGGACGCGGGAGGAGGAGGAAGATGCCAAGGCTTCCTACCGCCCTCCGGCATCCCCAGGCTCGGGGGGTCGGGGCACTGGTCCCGGTGGGCCAGGTCCCGCACTGGCTGGGCAGCTGCCCTCCCCTCCCGGCAGCGCTCCCGAGCCCCCGTGCGGCTCCGGGCGCCCCAGCGCAGGGGTGGTCTCCATCACCTCCGTCTCCTCGGGGCTGTGAGGCCACGGCAGGAAGCTGCAGTCGCGGCTGGTTTGCTGTCCCTACACAGCTCGTCGGGGTGAGACAGATTTCCGGCTCTCAGACGTGGGATTCGCCTCTGTTATGCCTCGGGAAAGTGTCCGGCTGTGTTGCAGGGAAGCCGAGGGAGCAGAGGGGGAGGTGCGTGGTCTGGGCTCACAGGAGACATCTGTCACGGGGCCAGCAGCAGCCGCAGACCCCGCTTCCAGGTCCCACACAGCATCCCAGGGGCCAGCCCGCTCTGCCTCCGCGGGATACCCTGGTTGCGCTCCCCCGGGATATCTGGGACCCAGCTCTCCCGGGATGGGCCCTTTGCTTCTCCAGATCTGGGCTCTGCCAAAACCAGCCCGCGTGGGCAGGCCAGCCCCGGGAGCAGGCGGTGGCAGCCGGCCCCGAGTGCTGCGTGCCAGCCGGGCGATGCCGCGTGCCAGGCTGCGCGGCCGCCTCTCCCCGCTTCCCGCAGCAGGAACAGCCGCACCGCCGCCTGCCCAGGCCCCTCACGGCACAGGCACCGGGTCCCAGCCCCTTCTGCACTCGGAGCGCCCCAGGTCCCAAATGGCACCAGCCACCCTTGGCTAACTGACCCCAGTCTGCCCCTGGGTCTCAGACCGAGCTTCAGCCGGGACATCCCGCGCAGGTCCCCCACGTGTCACCAGCCATGGGCGCGCACGTGGCTGTGTAATGCCGTAACAAGATTACCCTGTGACATGATGGCTATGAAATAATCCACGGTATCATTCAGTAAATCCCGGGATCCAATTACCCTTCCACATGACACCCCTTCCCAGGCGCGGGGAGGCCGGGGGGTCGCAGCCCAGCGCCCTGCCCCTCCGGCAGCCGCCCGCTCGGCTGCTCCGCTCCCCTGCACCCCTCTGCCTCCGTGTCACTGGAGATTAGCAAAGTTTGCGTTCCCCTGCGGGAGCCCCGACCCTCTGCCAGGCTCGGTTGTGTTTTCTCGCCCGACTGCGCGCTCCCCAGCACCGCGCTGACCTCCCTGCCCAGCCGGCCTCGCGCTCCCTCGCCGCCCCGGCAGCACTGGGCCCGGTGAGCTGGTGTCCAGCTGGCGCGGGCGGCGAGGCCAGCCTGCTGGGATGGGGATGGGAGGTCTGCAGGATGCCGGAGAGCTGAGCAGTGCCGCCCTGTTGAACCCGGCTCCGCAGGGAGCCCAGCACGCACCCTGCCTCCCACAGCAGCGCAGTTGTTTGCAAACAGTTTTGCAGGGCATTTTCCTTGTCCCCGCGGCTGCTCCCTGCAGCCATATCCCTTTCTGTGAGAATAAAGCCCGGGGCACGGGTAGCCCAGCCCTCCCCGGCCCAGCGGCGGTGCCAGGGCATGCACGATGCCCCGCGGCCAGTTCGGCGCGCTGCGCTGCGGGCACCACAGTCGCTGCTGGCCCTGGCAGGTGCTCAGACAGCAGCACTGCCGCCAAACCAGGCAGGGAGTGTGGCCAGCTGCACATTTCAGCTTCGTTTTGGAGCCTTTGAATCGCTGGCCAGCTGCCAGGTTTGTTATTTGTTAGTCTAAGATTTTTTTTCCCAAGTGAATTTCAAGCTGGCGAGAGGAGCCGGGCAGAGGGAACTTGGCGGGGGGCCCTCGGCATCCTCAGCGCCGGGGGAGCGGGGCGAGGGCAGGATGCTGTGGCGTGGTCCACCCTGCCCGGGAGACCCCAGGCAGCAGGTCAGCGGGCTGCGGCGGTGCCAGCAGAGCCCTGACACCAGGAAACCTTAAATTTCAGCTCAGCTGCGGAGGGAATACAGCTGAAACTCCCACACACGAGGCAGAGGTCAGGGACCCGCCTGTGGAGAAGGGTTGGCACATCTGCAGACCCCTAATGCCGTGCAGGATGCCAAGAGGTGTCCAAGGCTTGCGACCTCAGCCGCGGAGCCCTGGGGTGAGCGGGGGATCCATAATGCCTGTTTCTGTCCCGCCTGAGCGTGGGGCTACGGCCGTGCAGAGGCTGAGATCCGCGTCCCGGCCGGCTCTGCTCGGCTGGGTGCTGGAGCCCACAGAGGCGCACCCCAGCCCCGCTCTTGGACCCCGCGCTGCCCGACCGCCCTCCGGCATGGGGGCTGCCCTGCAGCGGCAGCTCTGCGCTTGGCCGGTTTGCCCCTGCTGAGCCCGGGGTGCAGGCGGCTCCTCCGCAGAGGCACCCAGCTCCCCTGCCCAGCCGTGCCGCGGGGGCACGGGCAGAGCTCATGGGACTCGCACTCACCGGGCACCCGGGTGGCCCCGGAGCCGGTGGCAGCCACCACTGGCCTGCAAGCTGCCCCGGCCTCCCAGCCTGCGCGCGCGGAGTCAGTGGGGATCAGGAAACAGCGCAAAACAAGGGCAATTTGCGGGGGAAGAAATTGCTTTTCCACCTGGGAAACCTGAGCCTCAGATCCATTTCCCTCCAGAGATGGGAAACAAAAGCTCTGGGAGGGAAGGGGCCGGTGGCTGCCTCTGCGGGCAGGGGGGAGAGGGGCCGGGACACAGGATGACAGAGCCGTAGGCAAGGGAGCCGTGGGACCAGCGATGGGACTGCGGCCGGGAGGCAAGTGCCAGCAGGAGGGAGCTGCCGGGCTCTGGCAGGAGTGGGGCGCGGGCGACTGGAGCGTGTCCTGTTGTCATCCCACGCTTCCCAGCTCCCCGCAGCCTTCCTTGCCATTGTTCAGCGCTCCAGGGGTGAGGCTCAGTGTGGAGACCGCCTGCCCTTCCTCCCTGCCTCCCGCCTGCCCTTCCGCCCCGGCCCCGCTCCACCACCTTGCTGCGATGCCCGTGCCCAGCGGCTGTGGCGCGTGCCACTGGCCACCCAGAGACATGGGGCCGGGACGCCCTCCCCTCCTGCCTGCCCCGGCCCCCGGCTGCGGGGGAACAGCAGCCGGCTCATTGCAGGACAGGGTGGCAGCGACCAGCAGCCCCCAGGAGCCAGCCCAAGGCCAGGAGCCGGCCGGGATCTGGCCCCGCACAGACAGGGATGCTCGCAGCAGTCGAGCTCTGGCGATCCCCTGGTGCCCCATGGGCCCCCTGATTTGATGGATAAAGCCTCCACAATCCCACCCACAGGCAAAGCCATTTCTGTCACATTACTTCATTCCCCTGACATTACTGCGGTGCATTTTGTAAGGAGACCTTTCCACCGAGTTGTCTCAGCTTTATTCCTGTGGCTCAGCAGCTGCCGCTCACCGGCCACCCCAGCCCCGTCCACACGCCTCTCCAAAAGGCGACCCAAGCCCATCGGATGTCTGTGCCTCGCTCTGCCCGTGGAGCGGGAAAGACATCAGTGCCCCAGCACATGGCACAGCGGCTGCAGCTCTTGTGGGGGGACAGCCTGGATCCCTGGGGAGCACTCCTTGTGCGGGGACCCCGCAGCACAGCCGGCAGCTTGCGGGCTGGGCAGCCGTGCACAGCATGGGTACTGGGCAGAGGGGCATGCGGGAGCCCCTGGCACCACAGCTCCGAGTCCCGGACAAGCCTGGAAGATTAATGACCTTTTTTCAGTGTTCGCTTTAGGCAGAGCCATCACTGCAAACCAGGGGGCTCCCGCTCCAGGGCTTCGTTCAGTAACAGTCTTGGTATGAGAACCAGCTCCCCTGGTGAGGTGCAATCTGGAGAACTTGAATGGGGGCTCCAAAACTGGTTGCAAAGAAAGAGATTAAGATCAGTATTTGTCCTTTTTTTTTTCCTTTTTCCTTCCTACTGGAGCAAAAATATTCCTGTTTATTGCTACAAACCCTTGGGGGCTGTGTGGTAAACTCCCAGCGGGAATTGCTGTCTCAGGAGATCAGAGATCCCGAGAACATCCCTTTGCCAAATTTACGGTTACTGTTAGCTCTAATCAGCCTTGTTTATCTCTCCCTGCGGTGGTATTTGGGAAACCAGCACAGGTCAAACACGGGACAGTTCCTTCATTGTTACCAGATATCTGAAATGTCCCTCCCGGCCACACCGAGTCCCTCGCGGCGTGGACACCTTCCTCACGCCTTCCCCGCAGCCTGGCTCTGGGCTCCCGCACATCTGGGCACGGGGAGCAAACCTGCTGCCGCTGCCGGGACAGGGCCAGGCGAGGAAGAGCCCCGGCTGCTCCCGGCGCAGGCTGCTGCGCTCGGCCCCCGTCACCCCAACCGCGGCACAGCTCCCGCAGCCACTGGCGACTCCGGACTGGTCCTGCTCATCGGAGCCGCGCGACCCGGCACGCAGCGAGCGCCAGCGCCGGCCGCAGCCGCCGGCCTCCCCAGCTGCTCAGCCCCTGCCTGGTCCCAGCGCGGGGACGGCTGCGACGCCTGCGCGCTCACGCCCTCCCTACTGTATATTCTTCCACAGAAAATAAAGCATCACTGTCCTATTAATTATGTGAGTTATGGAGCAATATTTTTCCCAGAGTCACCTACTGGTTCACATATTCGTTTTCCAGGCAGCTTAGCCAGTAGCCTGGCAACACCGTGACCTTCTGCTCTGCTCAGCTTTGAGCGTTTTATTAGCCACACTGGACTCTCTCCACTGCTCCATATTGCTCAGCCCCTCATTAGTACAATTAATAAGCCGCTTCTGTCAATTCAATCAAATGCCAGACTCGACAGGAGGAGAAAGCTTTGGCAGACCAAGTAGGGGAGATTCTGGGTAGCACTGGGAAATTGTAGGAAAGCTTTCATCTCTCCCAAGGAGCCGAACAAGAATGGAATTGTGGGATTGGGATTCTCTCAGGTCATGTTTATTTATCGCCGGCTCGTTAGTATAATAAATCAGGTCCCCTGTCACTTTGAATGAAGTCATAGGTTTGCTGGAAAGAACTTGGCAGAACACCTTGATATTATTAGTGGTGATGCGGACAAAGCCTCGTGGAAGGCGATGCCCTGGCTGGGGCGCGCAGGCACCCGCACCCACTCATCCCTGCACCCCGCCGGCAGAAGGCCACCGCCGGCCCAGGCTGGCGCGGTCATCCCAGGGCAGCACCCGCAGAGCGGGGTGGTCTGGGACGCACCGTCCAGCGCAGCTGTGAGGCACCGGCAGTACGGCTGCAGCGCAGTGCGTCCCAGGTACCACGGGAAGGGATGCTTCTCCTTGCTCCAGGAGACACGCGAAGGGGAGACATCCCTGTCCTGGTCCCGCTCTCCTCCTGCCTGCGCGTGTCGCCAGGATGCGGCTGTGCCAGCGCAGAGCACCGGGCAGGCTGGTCCTCCGCCGGCAGTCACGTGTATCGGGCACACGTGAATGCGCTTTGCCTTTCGCACCTCTCCGCGTCCTGCCAGACTTTGCCCTGGCTCTGACGTCGGCGTGCTCTTCAGATCGCGCGCTGGCTCCGGTAGCTCCCACAGCCGCGGTGCCCGGAGGTGCGGGGTGGGATGTGGCTGCAGCTGCGGGGCAGCTGGGCGGGAGGCGAAGGCCTGGTGCTCGCATGGCTGCGCGACTGCGGATCCTGAACCTGACGGGTCCCTGCATCCCCTGCAGCAAGGAACAGGGGTGGCTTTGCAGAGCCTCCCCCCAACTGGGCACCCTGGCAGGGGTGAGAGGAGCGTGGTGGTCTGCCAGAGATCCTGGGGAGGTCATCAGTCTCCTTTCCTGGACCCGGCGCTTTTCCGCACCAGAGAGCAGATCCGCAGAGCGATTCCTATTCTGTTGCTGGAAGTAACACTGGGTGGCGACGAGAAGAGCTGTGACTGGTCTGTCGTAGTCTGAGTGCCCCAAATAGAGCAACATCACAGGTGTATGTCCCCAGAATGTTCCTAAAATAAACTTCCCCAGGAAATCCTTTGATCTGGTCTGATGATGAAAATGTATATTGGAATAAAATCAGACTTTTTTAAAGATTAATTTCCATTTAATTTAAATATAGCTTAAAGGTTGTAAAATAACAGCTCTATTTTAGTGTTCAGTTTATCACAGTATTTGGTCTCCACACTGGGATAAATATTAAACTGTTCCTAATTTATTGCTCATAGACCCGATTTAGAGAGACGGTTAACTCTGGGTTTCACAGCCGCTGAGCCGGGCCTGCACTACCCAGGGTCACTCGACTCAGCCGCAGGAGTCTTCTCAAGGCCAACCCATCCCCATCCCAGTCCCCATCCCCGTTCCCATCCCCGTCCCAGTTCCCTGTGCAGTAACGCCTGGGAAGCGCCCAGGGCCGTGCTCATTAGCTCTCTTGACTCCAGCTGACCCATAAACGCTGAAGGAAACAAACAAAGCGCCGGGAGGGGAGGGAGAGGAAGAGCTGTAGGTGTTGGCCGCATGTCTGCAGAGCCAAGCGGGGCTCCAGCTGAAGATGCTATTGTGTTGCAGTGATTTCCCAGGAAAAACAGGCCTGGAGATCTCCTTACTGTCTCTGGGAAGCACTTGGTGACCGGGAGGGTGTGGATCCGGGGCAGGGACAGCCCGAAGGCTGCGGGGGTGTTTGGGGCTTTTGCTGTTACTTTATGGCAATGCCCTCAATGACACCATGAGCACACACGATGGCAAAACCGCAGCTCTGTGTCTCCTGGCTGCACTGCAGCAGCCTGGGACGAGGCGCCGGTGCCCAGCTCCACCACGCATGCCGTGGGACCGCCAATGGCTGGCGGTACTGGGGCTTGGCTCCAGCTCCCAGCCGAACAACGGGCATTTCAGAGAACGTGCAAGCACTGCGCTTGGGGAGGTGCACGCACACAAGGCAGCTCCTTGGCCGCCACACATCAGCAGCTGCAGGGTTGTGTTCCTGTAGCCACCAAACCAAACGAATCTGGGGCTGGAGAGGAGACCGTGGGGTGTCTGTGCGTGCTCCGAGTAAGAGCTGCGAGCCCTGGCCAGGCCCACAGCTGCTATTCTCTGGAGTCTGCCACCCCTTTGAAGGGCTGTTTGCAGGCAGGGTGGCTGTGGGAAGGTTGGCGCCCGGCTCCCAGTGCCTGCTGCATCTCGATGGTCCACCAGCCCCCGCAGCACTCGCCCCTTCCTGCCAGCCAAGCACAGTGCTCTGGACATGGGGGCCACAAGTGCACAGAGCCAGGGTCATTCACTTGCATCCCACTCCTCAGGGCCGGGATGGTGCAGCCACCCTGGGAATGGGTGGGAGGAGAAGGGGCCGCTCCCTCAAGCCCCTGGCCAGAGCCCAGCCAAGCCCCAGCCCCTGGGCCATCCTCGCTGCTTGAGCCACCCCACACCATCAGGAGGGAGGGTCTGCGGGTGAGGGTGTCCTTCCCCACACTGCCAGGCCTCTCCCAGGCTTCACAGGCAATCACTTTTTTGCGAGGTCTGGCCTAAATAACCCTGAGCATCCCTTGGATCCGCAGTCACTCCCCAACGCCTGTGTGGCAGCGTGGCAGGCTGTCTGGGGACACAACACCCTCCTCTCCTTGAGCCACAGGGGACCCCGCTGCATCCGCCACCCCTGGAAAGCCAGTAAATGCCCCCTCCCTCCTTATCTTCCCTTTAGCAGCGGGGGTCTTGGCATCTCCTTAGCCCCCACTTCCTCTCCCAGCTCTTGTTGACACAGCGGCAGCAGCAGAACAATGGGGCCAGGGGCGGCAGAGAGACACCCTGCGCCTTCCTCTGGCCGCCCGCTCACCTTCCCGGGCACGGCACGGGCATCCATGCCCCCGGGACCCGCGGCACGGCCGGCGAGGCGGCGGCGCCCGGGAGAAGCCAGGACAGCCCGACCGCGCGGCGGAGCCACAGCCTGGGCGCTCCGGTGCTACCGCGTCCCAGCAGCGCAGCATCGGGCATCCCGCAGCGCGGGGTCACCCCGCACCGCCCGGGTGCTGGCGAGCCGTCCCGTGCGAGGAGCGGGGCAGAGATACCGCCGTGCTGGCGAGGAGCCCCCGGAGCCGGGAGCGGGACAGGGGTGGGAGCAGGGGCTGGGCAGTGAGTCGGGGCAGAGAGAGGCTTTTGCTGTGAGTTACCGGCCACGCTGACCCCCGCCTTCCCCCCGAGGACGGTGCCAAGCACAGAGCTCGCTGCAGCCTGGGCTTGTCGCGGCCGGTGGGCTTAGCCCTCCCCGATTTTCCGGCCCGCCAGCAGCAGGGAGAAGGGCTGGCTGTTCTCTGGGGGAAGCGCTGGTCGGGACGGGCCTGGCGAGCTCCCGAGGAGCGGCGGGAGCCCGGCCGGGGCTGCGGCAGCCGACAGCACCCAGCCAAGGTCAGGGTCAGGGTCCCGCTCCCACCGCGCACCGGCGCTCCGAGGGCTGCGAGGAGGGAGCGGGACTGGGAGCGCAGCACCCCCTGGCACGTCCCGGCACCCCCGGGACCCCCATCCCGGAGCGGCCGGGGCCGCACGCAGCGCCCGGGGCCGCCGCGCTGCTCCGCCGGGGCTCGCGTGCCACCCAGCGGCGGAGGCCGGGCCCCGCGGCGGGGAGCGGGGCCGCGCCGGGCCAGGCCCGGGCTGAGCCCCGGGGGCTCCGGCAGACGCTGGGGCAGGAGCAGGAGGTGCTTTAAGGAGCTTGGCCGGGGAGGCACGGCCCCCGGGAGCGGCAGTTGCAGCTCGGTAAAACACAGCAGGCTGCTTTCTGCTCCGAGACGTTAGGAGCAGCTCAACAATTAGGACTGGCTGCTATTAACATGCAAATTTCTGCTGCCATGGCAATACGCTTCTAAATGCAAATTGCAGTGCGAACCATTGTTGGAGGGGCCTGTGCTGGGCCCTGGGCTTTGAGCAGACGCCGCTAATTGAGCTCGCCGGGGCCCGCAGCCCGGGACAGCACTGCCGGCGGCCGCCGGGACACGGCAGCAGCTCCCCGGCCGGCAGCACCACTGCGGTGCGGTGCCCCCGCGCATGGCTCGGGGCCGCTGCCGCCGATGCTGACGCGCCAGCGGCAACGGGCGGGGCGGTCCTCGCTCCTCCGTGGGAATGCCCTTCCACCTGCCGCCGGCGCCCGGCTCCCGTTTCCGCAGCAGGAGCCGAGCCCCGGGCCGCTCTGAGAAGCAGGGATGCGTGCAGCTCCCTCGGCCGGGGGCCGGGCAGAGCGCGCCTTCCCCACGCAGCCGGGGTGGCCCGGGACCGCAGGCGCTGCGGGCGCCGGCACCGGCTTGCCCTGCTCGCGGGCCCTGCCGAGCTGCGGGTCCCGACCCGAGGGGAGAGGGAAGTTTTCTCCTCCTGAGCCTCCGGCAGCCACACACCGACCGGGCGGGCTGGGTTTGCCGCCGGCTACCAGCCCAGCCGCCTGCTGCCGGTCGGGCCCCCCCAAAACCTGAAGCGGCGGGCAGCCGGACCCCGGGAGAGCAGGGCCGTGTCCCGCGGGGGCCAGGACCGCGAGGTGGCACTGCCTGAACGGCACCAACGGCGCCGGCCACCGAGACCCCTCACACCCTCGCGGCGCCCCCGGGAGCGGCCCTGCCCCGAGCGATGCCCGCCCGGGAGCCGGCTGACGGCACAGCCCCGGGAGCGGGGCAGCGGGAAGGCGGCCTCCGCCACCGGCCCGGGGCGCGCGGCGGGGCGGGGCGCGCATAAGCCCCGCCCCCTCGCTGCGCGGCCCCGCCCCTCGCCGCCTGCGCGGCCC
>WHYT01015414.1:250793-298616 GCA_009806455.1 Tetrax tetrax
GGGCCGGGCCGGGGGATGCGGCGAGCGGGGCCGGGCGTGCGGGCCGCCCGCGGGGCGCTGCCGCGGACCCTGCTGGTGCTGCTGCTGCTTGCGGCGGCGCTGTGGGCGCGGGCGGCCGCCGCCGAGCCCTGCGCCGCGCCCTGCTCCTGCCGCCGCGGCCTGCTGGACTGCAGCCGGCACCGCCTGCCCGGCGGGCCGGGCCCGCGGAGGATCCCGCCGCTGCCAGCCGGCACCACGGGCCTGTGAGTGAGCGAGCGTCGGCGGGCGGGGCCGCGGGGCCTAACGGGCGGCGGGGCCGTGCGCAGGCCGCGGCCTAACGGGCGGCGGCGCGGGGGTGTGTGCGGGGCCGGGGCCTGGCGGCGTCCCGGCGCGGGGGAGCGGGGACCGGAGGCGGCAGGTCGCGGTGCCGGCGGGCCGTTCGCGCGGTGGGGTGCGGTGCAGCGCTGCGGGCAGGCCCGGGGCTGCGGACGGAGCCTGGCTGGCACGAGTGGAGCGAGCGAGGCCCGGCGCCGCCCCGGGAAGGCGGGGGAGCTCACGCACAGGTTCTCCTGTCCGCTGTGGGACCGCACCGTTTGAGAGGTGCAGCGGGAGCAGGTGGTGGTGAGTAAGGCTCGCGGTGGAGCCAGTCAAGCCAGGGTTTAACGTTTTTTCTGGGCAGGCTGTGGGACGCAGTGCTCGGAAATATTCCTTCCAGCCCCCGACTGCAGCTGTGTGCTGTGGCAGTTCTACAGCTTCCGATTTTCTCTGCATCCCAACTCGGTGCCTCCCTCTTTTTCCCTCAGGAAAACCCTGAGGACTCCCCTTGGCATTTGCTGCCATTGTTTTTCCAAAAAACCACACGGAGCAGTTAAGAGGCACCCTTGGTCTCTGCTCCGGAGGGTTTAATTAGACAGTATGCTAAGCAGTGTTCGCGCGGGGCAGAGGGCGGTACGCCTTGGCCGTTACTGTCATGGCCACCGTTGCCTTTGCCGCCCTTGGCCGTGGGGTACCGGGGTGGCAGAGGTGCTGAAGTACGAGGGATGTCCAAAACCACGTTTGTGCACAGAGGAGTTCTCAGGCCCTCTTGGAGCGATCGTGTTTCCTGGCTGATAGAGGTAACAGTGTGCCAGACCAAGGGGGAAAAAAGAAAAGCCTGTTTGGGAGATAGTATAAACACGCAAACCACTGTTCGGGTGACTCCGGGAATCCCTCCAGCAGCACTCAAGAGCGTGTTAAAAACTGGGCATGTCTAGGGAGGCTAGTCACCTTGCCACGTCGTGGTTCTGTAGTTCTCTTCCCTGTGCAGTAAGCAGCTGGAAATGTTTAAGGCAAAATGTGTATTTCAGCAGAGAAGTACCGTTAGCTTATCGGAGAGACCCTTCGCGTTTAGGAAGGTGTGAGGGTATCTCTACGGCAGCGCTTGTCAGGGAGGGCGGCAGTGCCTGGAGAAGTGTGCTGGAAGTTCATCAGGTGCCTAATAAGCAAAACGATATCCAAACGATATCCAAACGATATCCATGCTGTTTGGAGAGCGAGCGTTCAACAAATACTTGCGTCTTTCCCCAAGCTGACAGAGGGAGTGTTTAAAACTGCTTGGCACAGAACGCAGGGGAAGAAGCGGTGCTGGCGCTGTGCTGCGTTATGCGATCTGACATGTGCTGCAAACAGTAATTAAGTGTACGTTCTCTGTTGTGGCTTTGGGGATTTTGGCAGACAGACTGTGGGGGGCTGACGTTTTTTTCTTCACTGGGACTACTCTAGCAGTTCTGAATCTAAATGAGCTATAATGCATGCAAGCTGTTTAAAATTAATCAAAGCTTAATTTTTCTTTCATTAACAAGTTCCTGATGTGCTTTTTCCTCTCAGTTCTGTGATATCATTTCACCTAACTTTGAGGACTAAAAATTCTTGTTTTTCCTAACTCTCTCAAACTACTTGCAGGTGATGCTTCCAGTGGGGAGGGGGGGTGATTTCGTTTTATTTTTAATCAGACTGGGAGAGCACCTTCAGAACTCTTTTTCATCACAGAAGTAGTCGGGCAACTGTAACTTCATGTTTCCTGCTAAATTACATACGTTTTGTGGATAACCTGGCTGGTGATGAAAAGGATGGGGAATATTAGGGAATATTTTTGATGTGCCTCCATCTTACCAGTACGTTCTTTAGAACAAAGAACGTGAGCCCTGCTTGTGGGACAGACGTCGCAGGGGAAGGGGAAGCCTGGTGCTGGTGGTCACTGCCGTCCCGTGGTACAGTAGTGCCTGGAAGTGTGTGTATGTGCTGGTCACTGGGGAGACGATAAATAAAAGAAGATGAGGTGTCAGTTAATTTGTTCAGCTGGTTCCGCCCACGACAGGTTTTCGGGTGAGCGTACGTATTTTCAGCTCGAACGGCTGCCTGGCCGCGTCAACACCTGCACCGGCGCAGCGCCACGGGGAGGAGGCGGCTGCGCTCGGCTGGGCTGAACGGAGATTGTCTCCAGGACTGAGCGTGCAGTAATCAATCTGGTGTGTGCGTTCTGTTCTATTTACTTCAGAGAGGAATACCACTTCATGAATGTTTAGATGATTTTGTATACAATACCAGATGAATCTCTGAAATACAAATTTTGCATGTTTACTCTGCCTTGCATAACATGGGCCTCACTAAAAATGCAAATGCTTAAAAGATGATGGGTTCTTTGGTTTTGGCTTTTCCAGAGCAAGGGAATTATATCTGGTTCTGCATGACAGCAGAAATCTTAGCTGTGTGATCAAATGATCTATAAATACAGAAAATCAGACAGCGTCTTTCACTTTGGGTTTAGTGATCAGTCTGCTTCAGAAAGGAAAGCATCAGTAAGGGTAACTAGATATAACTGATGTCAGAACTGTTTTCAGTATGAGCTATACTCAACTTCTTGAGAGAGGACTTATTGTTAATGAAAACTTTGTTATAATCCAAATCTGATTAATAATAGAAAACTAATTTCCTGGACTTTCTAAATTAAAATCTTAATTTCTAACTTAGAAGCCTACTGTCTTGCTACTGGGGGGGGATACCTGAATGTTAGCAGCCCCTCATCTCCCAGGCCCTGTGCCTGGCAGTGTTTCAGAGACATTTGGACAGTGCCCTTAATAATTTGCTTAAACTTTTGGTCAGCCCTGAAGTGGTCGGGCAGTTGGACTAGATGATTGTTGTAGTCTCTTCCATTCTGTTCTGTTATGTTCTGCCTGAAAGCCTTAGAAAAATCAAGTTTCTATTTTCTTTGCATGTTAATCTAACTTCCAAGATCTTTGCCAGTGCCTGGCACGCCTGACACACAGGCTGGTCTGGCTCAGCACCCATGGCATGGCTCGGTCATCAGCGTCGTGTCCGGACACCTTGAGGAGCGTGGTGTTACCTTCTGTGGCCGCTGCCTCATCCTTCCTGCACGGGGTGTGCTCAGGTCATAGAGTCATAGAAAAGTTCGGATTGGAAGGGACTGGTAAAGGTCATCTGGTCCAACCCCCAGCAGAAATGGAAACAGCGTGGCTTCGTGCTCCCCGGTCTGGTTAAACCCACCGCCAGAGATCAGTCTCCTCAGCCTGGCTGGGTACCTGCGTGCTCGAAAGGTCCAGGAAAGAGTCTTTCTCTGGATTTGGGATCGGCGCTGCCGCTCGCTGCCCCTTCTGCTGAGCATGACTGATGGCTCCGCAGTGCGCTGGGCGGGTCTGGACAGCCCAGGAGTGTGTCCCGAGCGCTCAGCCTCTCCTGCCATGGGAAGGCTGCTCTAGCAGCAGTTCATACTCGGCGTTTTTGTGTTATTGGCATTTAGGATTGGCTTAATTACTGTGTGTGTTGAGGGGGCAGGCCTGCAGCGTAGCGTTCAGCGGCTGCCTGTGCATTGTTCTCTGCTCCAGGCTCCTGTGATTATTTTTTTTTTTTTTCCACTTGTAGGAATGAATAATTGTTTGGAAACCTGTTTGCTGCTGCATCTGTATAATTTACATCTTGATGTAATTAAAAGAATACATTAATAACAGTCTGACTTGCCACAACACCCAGGATTTTAATAATTCATTGCTAGAGCGGTATCTTTATTGCTGAGCCCGAGCGGAAGCTAATGACAGTCTGTCAAGTCCCCCTCTCTCCCAGTAGATTCTGATCTGACCCGTCAGAAGTGTCGGTAGTGCCTCCAGCGCTGGGGTGAGTAAGACCAGGTCCTGCTCAAGTTGTCTTCGGTTAGCAGCAGGTCTTCCGTGCACGGACAGTTGTGGTGACAGCACTGACGCCCACTGAGGGATGCTTTCTGGTGCTCAGCAAGGATTACATTTGTGCTGCGACCCTTCTTCAGCCGGGGCACCAATACCCTTTATTGTCTTGCCCTAGCCATGATTTCTGGGCAGCTTTGTGTCCGTACAGATCCAACCTTTGGTGTGGTTGAAGTCAACCACGGGCCCAAAGCTATCGCAAGAGCAGATAAGCATGCGGGTGCCGTGAGCCTGAGCTGAGCCTGGTTTTCAATGGAAATATTTTTAACTGGGATCAGTTACATTTTAATATTATTTTTAATAGATACATGGTAGTTTTGTTCTTAAAGGAGAATTTTGTCTCCTGCGTCAGCGTAGCTGCAGTTTGCCTGATAGCCTTAAAACTAGCCGTAATAAGTCCATGCTGTGTTGCTTCTGTAATCAGGAAAGAGAATCTTTGATCCGGGACCCTATCAGAGGAACTCTCAGAAGGCGAACAGTGATGGCTGAAAATAGCTCGTTATAGCTCTGTTCTCGCCGTCGCAATTGGAAATGGAGTGAGAAGCGGGATGCCTTGCTGCCAGGCAGGCACAACTAGTGAGCAGAGACAGACTTGATTTAACAGGCAGGGCTCAGCGATACCGGCGCCTATCGATAGTTTGCTGGCTGTGGTGTGGATCTCCGTCGTGTTTCACCAGCTCGGTCGCAGCGCTGGGCCCGGTCCAGCACACAACAGCTCGGGCTGTCGGCACCAGCCTCAGAGACTCGTCTCTGTTCTGGACGCGGGCCAGAACGGTGCCAAAAGCATGAGTTGGTTTCACCATTTGGAGACAGACATGTCTCTCCTCACTGGTACGGCCGGAACCGGGTTTCCGTTACAAACCTGGGATTTTTGGTTGTGCTTTGGCTCGTGTCATGAGATAGAGACAGTCCGTGCCCAAAGAGTTAGCTCTCAGAAGCGGACCCTTGTTTTATCCTGGTGACGTCTTACGCACCAAGTCTGAGGCAGAAGTAAAGTGCTGCTTTAAAGCTAAAGCAATGGGAATAGCATCAGCATCCCCCGTGGACGGTGAAACCAGATTTGACGGCTCTTGCCCACCGAAACAGTGCAACTCCTGCATTTGTTTCCTATAAGCAAACCCGACTGGCAGTGAGGTGTGAGCTTCCCAGCCTCGTGTTTCTCTCCCCTCCAGCTGGTTTGGTCGTTGTGTGGATGTTGTTCCTTTAAAATAAGCCTGCCCTGACTAGTCAGCTTCTTTGAAAAACTGGGCAGGCTGAGGAAATGGGGATCGCTGCGCAAAAACCAGTTCCATAACAGGTGTTTTGGAAGAGATTATTTTTCTGTCCCAGGAAAGTTTTTCTTTTTTTTGCGACAGGCAAGTATTGTAGATAAAGCTATGATTTAAAGGAGAAATGCTCTGATGAGATATGATCTTTCTTTCAAGAAGCCTTTTTAACAAAAAGTTATTTGATTCGAGCAGAGAAATAGAGCTGTTGAGACTTTTATTGTGAGTGACCACTGGAACAAGCTAGAAGGAACAACCGCTTCCTTTAGCAAAGGATGAATTTCATGTATCAAAAACATGGTTTAAAACTTTTAGGTTGTGTAAAGCGTACACGGTTTTTGGGTTTTTTTTAATTTAAGTTCCAGGAGCTAGAATAACTTTTCTCTTTGTTCTCTAGGGATTTAAGTCATAATCACTTGTTGTCATCCAACTGGAGCATTGATTTGTCTGTTCATACACTACAAGAAGTGTAAGTTGTTTTTTATGAGGATAAACTCGATCTCATACCTAATTAGTACATTCACTGCATGTCTAGATATCGTGTCTGACTTGTAGAAATATTCAGTGCCAGGTAATTAAAAATGGACACTTGGTGTTGGCAGTGCATTTTATGTATAAAGCTGATGCTTTGTGAGAAGATTTTCTCGTAAGAGATGAGAAGACTGATATCCTTAAGAAGAAATGAGATGTGTTTGTTTTGACTAGCTCATTCTAAGTAAGAGAAGTAATAGTATCCATGAAAGTGGTAAAAAGTAGCATGCTTTGCTGTTAAATTGCTCAAATTATTAGTATTTAAGCTTTTAGGAAATCTGTTGTGTCAACTACTAAGTATTATTAACATAACAAGATGTTAAATTTGTTCTGTGATGGGAGTTTTCTACTGTGTGCACTAGGATTTTTCTTCTGTTTGAAGTGCCAGTAATCTTTTTTGTTGTTTTTTTTTTTTTTTTTTAAGGAAAATGAATTACAATGAGCTAAGTGAAATTCCATATTTTGGAGAAACAACTTCTAATATAACTCTTCTCTCCTTGTAAGTAATAGCTTGTCTGCCTTTTTCTCGTTTAGCAAACAGAACTGTTAGAACAGACCGCTCTAACAGAAGTGTTAGAGCTCTGCTATCATGGCGTAGGAACACATAGCTTCTTTTGTCTTGAAATACTACTCATCTGAAGTGCTTTAGGGAATATGTAAGCACTCTTTAAAGAAATACAAATCAGTTAGACAATCAAGTCACCATGAATTACCAATAAGATGCAGTCAACCAAGGCAGGCAGCTTTGAAGGCGAAGGATTCAGTCTAGGAATGACAGTTCCCACAAGGAACAGCCCAAGTACAGGCCCCAGAATTTGAATCTATTCATACGTCAGCTCTTGGATTTTCAGTGTTGCTTGAGGAGTTAACGCTCTGAAGTGGGTGCTACGTGTCCCGTTTAAGACACTTGCCAATAATTGATATACAGAATCCTAGAGCTGTTCAGCTGTACAACTTGAAGGGTAGGATGTTTTGATAATCATACTTGTTGCCGGTATTTTTCAGGGTACACAATACCATTCCAGAAATAAATGCTGAGCAACTCCAAGTTTACCTTTCACTGGAAAATCTCGATCTTAGTTCTAATCTTATCTCAGAAATTAAAGCTTCTTCTTTTCCACGGATGCAACTGAAATACCTGTAAGTATGAGCGATCTGTTATGGCTGGGATTCCTGGCTCTACAACAATAATGTTGAAGACCTCATCTACTCTAAGTTAACTGTCTTAAATAGGCAGCCTTGCTTGGCTTATGAACTGGTAGCAGTGCTCAACGTAACTACAAATGTGCTTGAAATATATTTTTCATACGAATCTGTATTGCATTTTCTCAAATAGTGTGGAAAACAATAGCTGCTGTTGTCAAAGTGCAGGTACTTCAGCCAGCAGGGACATGGGATGTCTGCCCATTCTGAGTGGATCAGTGCTGACATCTTCTTAACCGTGTCCAACTGAAGTATGGGCGTGGGATAGAAATCAGCTCGTAGCACTGATTGCTTTGGGAAAAATTATTTAGTTTGTTATACCAGAATTCACATTTCTGATGTGACTTCACGAGGAACTTGAGTTCTGAGAATAAGTGGTCGCTCTGAAGTGCTTGTTCAGTGTTTTCACAAAATTGTCTGTGTTCTGAAAGACCTCTTTTCTTTTCCTAGGAATCTGAGTAATAACAGAATAACTACTCTAGAAGCAGGCTGTCTCGATAACTTATCTAGTTCACTAATGGTGGTAAAGCTGAACAGAAACAGGATTAGTGTGATTCCACCAAAGATCTTCAAATTGCCTCACGTGCAGTTTCTGTAAGTAGCAGTCTTGAAAGCTTAAAAACATAGCGTTTGCAGCCGTGTTGTTCATCTCAGTTTGTCGTCTTGACTTTCACAAAGTGATGCTTATTGAAAGATGTCCTAATATTTGAATGTCATCTTCATAAAAGGGAACTGAAAAGGAACCGGATTAAAATAGTGGAAAGTCTTACGTTCCAAGGACTGGAATCCTTAAAATCCTTAAAAATGCAGCGCAATGGGATTAGCAGACTAATGGACGGAGCGTTCTTTGGCCTGGGTAATATAGAAGAATTGTGAGTATGCCTTGTGGAATTTCTTTTAAGGACTCGCTCTGGGGGGTTGTGTCCTGCATGGCTTCCCTTACATCAGCGCTGTGCTGAGGTCCTGATGAGCATAATGGGAAACAAATTTACAGATCTTTATTTTCCCATTGTTTTGATATCATGTCTGGTTACTTCAGAGGTGGAAAGATACTGACTCTCTCCCCAACTTCTTCCCCCTTGGTGATGTAGAACACTTTGAGTCTGCAGCTTGCTTTCTGCTGGTTTTCATTTGCACTCCCCTTAATATGGGATGGTTCTTTGTTATGTGACTGTTTGGCAGAGACAGTGCAGGGGTGTGCCATGCAGTGTTAGCAAAAGGTTTTTAAAAAAGAAATAATCTTTGAGAACAGACATGAGTCTTGCTTCTGCCGCTGGATCACTGCAGCTGTTGTTGGGTTACTCAGTTTTTCATATGCTGTAGTTCTCCCTTTGGAGTTCAATGGAATGAATACAATTGTGCATTTCGGGTTGCCGAAGGCTTAATGTTAGTAAATCATTTTGAGATACACAAGGTGAAATTTTGTAAATATATGTTTCCTTGATTATCTATTTGGCAAATGTTTTTCCTTCTAATTTCTTAGAGAACTGGAACATAATAACTTAACAGAAGTAAACAAGGGCTGGCTGTATGGTCTGCGGACATTGCAACAACTCTATGTTAGCCAGAACGCCATCAGCCGGATCAGTCCCGATGCGTGGGAGTTCTGCCAGAGACTGTCTGAGCTGTAAGTCATGGGCTGGTGTTCTTTGGGGATTTTGTAATGCTGCAGTGTTGGATAGCATGTGTGTCGCAAGAATGAACGACCAACTGAGTACTCGATTTCCTTGCTAGGCCCATGGTAATGCTGTGTATTTTACTTACATTTATAAGTGTTCTCTTAGAGAAATGAATCAGAACGCAATAGGTAATAGATTTTGAGACTATCTTCAAATGAATCCCTCCCTACTTGCCTTTAAAGTGCATGTTCACTGTTTCTAGAGACTTGTCGTACAACCAGCTGACTCGTCTCAAGGAGTCTGCCTTTGTGGGACTTGGTTTGCTGGAGAAACTAAACCTGGGGGACAATCGCATCAGTCACATTGCTGATGGTGTGTTCAGAGGTCTGACAAATCTTCGGACGCTGTAAGTACAGAAAACTCCTAGGTAAAATCTCCATGTAATGCAGTGCAGCTTTTGGAAATATCAAATATTGCCTTGTGCAAGCCTGAGATCAGTGTTTTGGCATTGTTGTATGCTGTGCTGCCTGCAGGTGTGGTGGGCATGATAATCTTTGGTCTGCCGAGATAACAGAGTTCTGGCCCAGCTAAAACAAACCAACCACTTAATTTTAGTGGTGATAAGAACCAGCGGCTTGGTGACCTCGAGTGCCCCGTTACATGTCACACTGGTTGGGAGAAGGTGTGGATAGTCAGCTTGTGTAAATGCCAGTTGTGGAGCAAATGGTCAGTCTGGACCTGTCTGTATTCCAGAAGGTTTTGTTAAGGTTCAAACCTCAGAAACCAAGCGGTGAAGCCATTTGGTTGTAGAAGGTGCGGTTCAGCCCACCCTGGCTGTGTTCTGAAGTCGTGGGCGTAGCGCATGGGAGAGGTGTAGGATTACTTCTTGCTGCCAGGGGCGCAGCTCTGCACTTGCCAGGACCTTTCATAGCAGCTGCAGCTGTTTGATATTTCTGACAAGAAAAGACTCAATCCTGCCTCTTAATTAAAAAAAAAAAAGTGTCCCAAGTAGATCTGAATAGTTGTAATCATCCTAAACAATGGTAGTTGAGAAAGGAGTGAAAGTTTATAACCCCTCTGTCAGTTCATTAAATAAGTGCTTAAATAAGCAAACTCACCGGAGAGATTTATGTAAGCAGTCATATTCTGTTAACCTTAATGCAACCTTTTAATGAAATAATTAAAACTAATTTCTTGGATTTAGAGTAGCATGAAGAAGAACAAGAGCAGATTAATTAGTAGGTTTTCCTGGGCTCCTCAGGGGCGTCAACAGCTGAGCGGCTGGCCGTTCGCTCAGGGGTTGGAATGCGCAGGACGGAGGGCAGTGGTGATTAACAAGGCTCCAGGCATTCGTGCCCAGCCAGGCATGAGGAGCCAACCCCTCCGCTCACACAATGAGGGGCTTTTCTGTTGGGCTGCTCACTCATTTTGTGAAGTGCTCCGAGTAGTGGAGTGTAAAAATACTTCCAACAACAGGAGATACCCTGTTGCTGTCAGATTCGTTCTGTTGCCTGTGTACTTGTTGTTTCAATGCAAAGGCTGACATAAATATTTCTCTATACATCCAGCTCCTGCTGCTATTCTGCAGTATAGCTTTAATTAATGAGAATAAACTATGTATTAGGTAATAAGAGCAAGGTAGGATTAAAGGTGTATCTAAGAATTGCACTGAAGTTTGGAAGTTTGACATCTTATTGCGTTATTTACTTCATAATACTGCGAGTAGCTTGGCATTCATACCCCTCCAGCATTCTAGGTCTAAACCTCTGAAGCATATCTGGAGATAATTCTAGAAACAAGTTTCCAATCACAAGAATTAGCAACCTGGAAATAAATTTGGCTTATTCATCTAGTCATTCTTCTCATTAAATCACTTCTGTGTCCAGTACATTAGCTTGAATAATTTTCAAAGAGGAACATACTTAATATGAGCAAGTGTGAAGGCTGTATTTGTTGAGACTTTGTGATGCATCAGTCATGGAATTCTTTTCTTTTTGTCCTAAACTTTAAAGTGTATATATGTTAATTGTGGAAATGACTGCTGAGAGGTGTTAAGACTAAGACTTCTGTATTTCAAAGTAAGAAAAATAAGAAAATATTGTGTTACCACTAACAGTGTCCTGGAGGTGGATCCCAGTTTCTTCCTGGATAATATTCTACGTGATTTACAGTCTTACCCGAGGGAAAGTAGATAAGTGCATTTTTCTACCATTAGCACAGGGAGAGAAGTGGTTTTTTGAGATGGTGTGTATACAATTGCTTGTACATGTAGCTAGCCTTCTGCGTCAGTGGACTTGTCTGGAAGCTCCATCAAGCTGATGCATATAAATCTGGTAAAATGCAGTACAGACTATTTTTCGTTGGTGTATTTTCCTTTAAACACGCTCCCTGTGCACGGTGGTATCAAAACAGATGAAAACTACGGCTTTGACAGAAACTCTTGGCTCAGTCCGTGCCAGTCAGGCTAAAAATGCCACTGAATTCATTTTTTCTTCTCTCTAAAAAAGCATTTAATGCTCTCTGAACCATATTGCTGTATTGCTTTTGCTGTTTAGCCTGCTCTTTGACGTGAGGGGCCGAGGTGCTGTGCGGAGGTCAAACAAAAATCCCATTAGCTGGTAACGAGCTTTGTGAGCAGAATATCAACTTCATTCTGAAAATCTGCTACTTTGTGCCTGGCAGCCTCGCTCTGTAACCCGTGTGTAATCTCTTAATATGCTAATGCTGTTATAAGCCTGTTACCCAGGAAGGTGAATGCTGCTGGCGTGTTGGGGAATTCACTTACAGGACCCGACTTGCTTCAGGAGCCTCTCCCCGCTCCTGGTAAACAGCCCATCACATGAGGAGTGCAGTCAGACTGGGCCTTTCCTGAAATACCACATCAAGAACTGCACTGCAGAATTTGTTTGTGGTTCTGTTTGCGGCACTGATCCTGAACAACTCTGTTTTCCCTTGCGTCTCTGAGATGCAGTGTTCACCTTCTGGCAAGTTTAGCTTTATGAAAGATTGGAGACCTTCCAGGTGACGCTGTGCCAGAGCACCACAGCAGGCCTGCACAACAGTCGAGTTCTCTGTCTCCAGCTCGCCACTAGCAGTGGCCATGACGATTTTACAAGGCTTCTTTGTAAGAAAGCTGTTCTCCTGCAGGGACTTGCGGAACAATGAGATCTCCTGGGCCATAGAGGATGCAAATGAAGCGTTTGTGGGACTCAGCAGGCTGGATAAACTGTATGTATTGCAAACCATTGAAATGGCAGTGGTTCCCAGGCACACAGAGTAGAGAGAGAGTGCAAAATATTAAGTAATTGTAAATCAATGACGCGAGGCAGAAAGCCTTTCCAGTTGGCAGATGTATTCAGTGTATTTCCATTTGTGTGCTACAACCTCTTCATGTAGGCTTGGGTTCCATGTTCAGGAGCATTGCATCTGTGCAGCACTGGATCGCCTTGCAGCACCAATTTGAAGAAATTAAGCATAAGTATTTGACTGCATTTATTATTGAACAGCTCAGTCCTGCTGTGTGATGACTGTCACTTTTTGTGATGTTTTAGTTTGGGTAAAAGTTAACGCTTATTAAAAAAACAAAACAAAACAACCCCAAACCACCCAACAAAGTATTTCTGAGCAAATAGAAAGACTGTTGAATTAACAGCTTTTCAGTACTTAGACTACGCGCTTTTCGTCCAGTGCCGTGTGCTTTGTCTGTAGCTCCACAGGAAGACGCTTCCTACAGTGATTGTAACAAATTGCTTGGTACGCCAGCGCGGTCTCAGGAGCTAATGTGTTTGTGGCAGTTTCGTATCAGGAAGCTATTGCTCCACTCTCAAGTTCTACTTACTACTGCTTCATTCTGCTGACTTAAATTGTCTTCTGACACATCTCTAACCCAAATCTCTAAGTTAAGAATGGAAAAGAAACCCTGTTTTGGGGAAAATCAGTTGGGCCTTAAGCTCTAAGAACAGTATTTGATCTTTTAGCTGAGCTAGAACTAGAAAAAAACTTAGTTAAACATCATAAGGAACTTCTTTTGGGTCTTATTTTTGAACTCACATTGACATTCAGACTGATTTCTGGGTTTTGGGGGGCTTTGTCTTTCAGAATCTTGCAAGGAAATCAGATTAAGTCAATTACCAAAAAAGCGTTCTCTGGTCTTGAAGGACTTGAGCATCTGTAAGTACTTTACTTTGTAGAACTTCTAATTATTTGTCAACTTCAGTCTTGTATTCTCTCTCAGATTTTCAGGAATTTAACTGAAGGTAGCATATGAAATCATACTTACCCGTTATTGTTCTCTTTGCTTCACTTACAGAGATTTAAGCAACAATGCAGTGATGTCCATCCAAGAAAATGCATTTGCCCAGGCTCACCTGAAGGAGCTGTAAGTTCATGACAGTTGCTTACAGTCTCTTCACCGACCTCATAAAGAATCCTTCAGGCATTGTAGGGTTGGCTGAAGTTGACAGAAGTGTTTCTGCTTTCATCATGAAATATTTAAAGCAGTGCTGATAAATTTTTTACTCAAAATCAGTATCTGCATGTCCATTTCCTTAGTTGCAATAAGTAGAAAATAATGTTTTATTGAGGCACTGAACCATTAAGTTGCAGCAAACTAACACATGCCAGCATGTAGACGGTGAACAAAAGAGGTCATTCATCAGGAATCTTTCAGGGGGCTAGCAAATGCATTCCGTCTTCCTGTTTTTGAGGCTAGGGAAAGACTTTAAAATTGACAGCTAGACAAGAATTTTTACTTGTTCACCAGATGCTGAAGCTGCTAGAGCCTCTTGTGATCTTCAGACACTCAAAGTATTATAACGTGAAGCGACCTTCACAGCCAAGGCTAATCCTACTGTAACACAGTCATCTCAGTGAGATAGTCTGAATATTGGTAATCTGCTTTAAAACTGTTATTCAATTAGTTAATCTTGGACTGTTCCTCCACAAGGTCTGCCAGTTTAAGGAGACACATTTTAGGTGTTAAGATTTTCATTGCCTTGTCTAATGTATCTTAAAAGTGGGAAATTATTGGTATATACGGGCAAACAGCGGGATGGAGACCTGGCTCGTTTGGGTGCCGCTCCTCCCTCACTACTGGCTTTGTCCAGTGGCAAATCACTTCTTGCTAAAACGCTGGGCTTCCTCCAGTCCGTACACTGTACGTAGTATTTAAGGAAAGTTTGAAAGCAGGTGGTGGGGGAAAAGTGACCCATCATTCTTTCCTGTTTACAGTTTTTCTGTGGAGCAAAGAAGAAAAATCTGCAGTAGATACCTGTATGAAACAAATCACTTTCATTCTTAAATATTTATTATCTGGCATGAAAATAAATATTGAGGCTTACAGTCGTTTTATAATGCAAAGAAGAAAAATCTGCAGTAGATACCTGTATGAAACAAATCACTTTCATTCTTAAATATTTATTATCTGGCATGAAAATAAATATTGAGGCTTACAGTCGTTTTATAATGGCAAGTGTTTTTATTTGAGACAGGCTGCTCTGCAGTGTTATGTTCCTTTTAATTGCTTTAAAGAAGGAGGAGATAGTTGTGAAGACAGGCTGAATATTTTTTTTTTTAAGTTGAAAATCCAACTTTTTCTTCAGAATCAAAAAGAAATGTAAGGTTTTAATGCTGACATAGAGGGAAGGTTTTTCTGGTTTGTTTATAGCGTACATAGCTAACATTTTTGTAATAAATACCCAGAGGCGTAAAAAAACACTGTAAATCTTGAAATTCCTGAATGTGTGTGCTCTAAGTTGTTTTGCTGCATGCAATCACATGTAGGAAAGTGAAACACTGGCCTGTAATCCCACTCTCGTTTCCCCTCGTTTCCGCAGAGTTCTGAACACGAGCAGCTTGCTCTGTGACTGCCAGCTGAAGTGGCTGCCGCAGTGGCTCGCTGGCAGCCGTTTGCAGCAGGCTGTGAACGTGAGCTGCGCGCATCCCGAATGGTTAGCGGGACAAAGCCTTCTCAGCGTGGACCCTGATGACTTTGTCTGTGGTTTGTATTTGTAATGACTTTTGATAAAAAAAAGCATGGCAACATAAATCTGTGCAGGTACCCTTCTGAAGTCAGGCTGTAGCACTGCTGGAGTGACGCACGCGTGCTCCTGCATACATCAGTGGGTCTGCTTCACTTGGGATGGAATCCTGTTTCTCTTTGCTCTGTTTCGTTGTGTTTGAGCACTGGAGCTAACCCGAGGGAGTAATTCTGTTAGATGGCATTGTTTATAATTTAGATTACTGTTACAAAACTGATTATGCGTTCGTTCTCCCTGCTTATAAAAGTGTTTAGCTTTGGAAGGGCTGTTTGATGCTTCCGCATCGGTCCTTGTCTGTACCAGCCAGACCAGAGTAGTTAATACTCTGCCACGTTTTCTGATGCTCCTGATCTGTAATGTGTATCTGATCGCTGCCACCGCAGTTTCAGGCATAAGTCTGTTTATTTTTGTAACTGAACTGTGAGGTGGAAAACTGAGAGACTCTTTGCCCAGAGGCACGTGTGAAGTCTGTGACAGGCCTGGAAATAGTCAGGTGTTCCGTTTTCCAGGTGAGCCGTCTGATACGTGCTACTTGTGTGTACACAGTTCTTTCATTCTTTTGGTGGTAAAAGCTAAAATAGTCATCATGTAGGTGCAAGCCTACATATCACCACTGTGGTGCCTGACACTGGATACGGTGTGTGCCTGGGAGAATCTTTGCTGGAGTAACAGGTATTGAAATAACTCTGAGTGGGGTGAGATAGTGAACTGCCAGCTTGCTATGCTCTGTATTCGTAGAACTTTAAACTCTTCAAGATATTTAAACTATCTGAAAATACGTCTCAGTCTTTTGTAAAATAGCCTGGCTCTTCAGCTGAGCATGGCTTTTGTGTGGATCTAACTATAACAAGTTCCAGACCTTGTACAAAACGCAGGGCGCTGCTGAAGGCCATGCTTCTACACTGATTGTTCTCAATGCTTTTTCTGCCTCTGTGTGGTTCTAATCTTCTTCCACAGCTTGATTTCCAACTGAAGACAGCTGAGTGCGCACCTCAAGAGGACATCTGTTCCCAAAGCTTGCTTTCTGCTTACATTGTCTTTTGAGTGAGTTTTCTTGCAATATTAATTGCAAGTTGAAGAAGCAAGTAATTTACCATGGTGCTTTTGCTTTCAGATAATTTCCCTAAACCGCAGATAAGAGTGCACCCTGAGACCACGACTGCTCTGCGAGGCATGAACGTGACTCTGACTTGCGTTGCTGTGAGCAGCAGTGATTCACCCATGTCTACTGCCTGGCGGAAAGACAGCGAAGTGTTGTGTGACGTGGAGGTTGAGAATTTTGCCCGGTATCAGCAGCAAAGTGGCGAGGTGGTCGAGTACACCACTGTCCTGCACCTTTTCAATGTGAATTTCACTGATGAAGGGAAGTATCAGTGCATCGTCACCAATCACTTCGGCTCCAATTATTCCAACAAAGCCAAGCTGACTGTCAATGGTAAGAAACAGTTTTAATCTAAAGCTTTATTTAAATAGCTACAGGTCTGATTTTCACTGGAGCTGGCCCAAAATAGTCTTGTAAGACTGTCTCACTGGTACGTGGACATATCAAACATGTTTATACAGTGGGAAAGAAGTGATTTTTTTTTTTTTTTTTTTTTTTTTTTTTTCCCCCCTGGGTGAAAAGCCTTCTGTTCACTTTTCAAAAGGAACAGATATCTCTCATGCTTTCATTATAACACAATTAGTTGTTCCTATAGTTAAATTGAGGTAGAAGTCTCTTAAACTCAAAGCTCCCTCTGCTGTCTCTTCAGAACTACACACCTTTACCATGTGTTTGTAAAGCTAGAGAAGACTCAACTGAAAATAACTGTTGGAACCCGAAACAAGCTCTGAAATATCAACTATGAAGTCCTTTGGTTTTAGCCATAATGATTCTATTTATTTTGTCTTGAGGGAAGAGAGAGGTAAGACGAGAGTGTTCACATCAGTTAGTGGACCACTGATCGTTGTACCTGCGAGCAGAGGTGCTTGTCCAGACAGATAATGCAGACTTGAACTGATGAGACGGACGTCACCTTCCCTGTTACCAGGGAAGAAAAAGTGTGACAGAAGGCTTATGAAGAAGGCTAAACCTTTTTCTGTCTTTTCCCCATGAAAAATGTTGTCCTTCAGATTATCTTAAGTGAACACTGTAGATACTTAGGTATTTAAATTTGGAGGATAGACTCTTAGAAATGACTGCTGAAAACTTGCACAGTTCTTCAGAAGAATCTCCCCCTCTCTCTGGGGGAGAACTACAGGTATGTTTCAGATTTGTTTGTTTTCGGATATTCTCTGTGCTGTGGAGCTTTTGCTGCTTTTTCCCTGTAACTGCAAATACTGAAACATCTTCTCCTTTGCTCCAGAGCTACCTTCTTTCCTGAAGACCCCCATGGATCTCACTATCCGCACCGGGGCGATGGCCCGACTGGAGTGTGCTGCGGAGGGCCACCCTACTCCACAGATCTCCTGGCAGAAAGATGGTGGCACAGACTTCCCTGCTGCAAGAGAGAGGAGGATGCACGTCATGCCTGAGGATGACGTGTTCTTTATTGCAAATGTGAAAATAGAAGACATGGGAATCTACAGCTGTATGGCACAGAACACTGCAGGTGGCTTGTCAGCAAACGCCACGCTGACCGTGTTAGGTGAGCGGCGTGCCGAGCTGTGTTTGACATGGATCACTTCAGCTCTGCAGTGCTAGTGTAGCTTATCTGTAAGGAGCAAGCTTAACTCTGAATGAATGAAGTTAAAATATAAAGAACATGGTTTCCTTTTCCTCTAGCGGTAGATGGTATTCTGCAGTGAGGAACAAGAGAAGACTTTCTTCCCCCATGGTTGCTCCACCCCCTCTCCCCCAAATCTACATTTAAGGCTGCTCCCTCTGGAACAGTGTTTCTAACTGCTTTGCGTGGTTTGGGGCGTTTGAGTGCAGCACTTGATGTGATTTTAGAACAGTGAAGCTTTAGAAGCTGAGCTACAGCGCTGACCAGTGAAGTTGGTGTGGTATTTGCAGGAGAGAACCGGGAGGCGTATCTCAATCCAGCTCTGTAGACTAGATAGATAATTTGTGTTGTCTTATGACAAATTTAGTTGCAGGTAACATGAACTATGCTGAGTAATAATGGAAGGACAGTTCCTTCTAGAGTGCAGTATTTTTTAAAAACACTGACTTTTAACGTTATACGCAAATTTAGAATTGGAATACATAAAGCAGTGATCCATAGAAGAGCTGAAGTCACAGGATTTCCTGAATCTTGTGTTTCATTGCTCAAATTTACATTCAGGTTGTAAAATCAAAGTTTTAAATACCAGGTAGTAGACACTGATGTTGCACAATGAAGTTAACTGACAATTTTTTTTTTTTTCCTCCACTGTCACAGAAACTCCTTCCTTCGTTAGGCCCCTGGAAGACAGAACAGTGACGCGAGGCGAAACGGCTGTCTTGCAGTGCATAGCTGGGGGCAGCCCGGCCCCTCGCCTCAACTGGACTAAAGACGATGGCCCGCTGACAGTCACAGAACGGCATTTTTTTGCTGCGGCCAATCAACTGCTTATCATCGTGGATGCTGGACTGGAGGATGCTGGGAAGTACACGTGCATTATGTCCAACACACTGGGCACCGAGCGTGGCCACATTTACCTCAATGTCCTGGCTTCCCCAAACTGTGACTCTTCCCAGAGCGGCATTGCGCACGAGGAGGACGGCTGGACAACAGTAGGCATTGTGATTATTGTTGTGGTGTGCTGCGTGGTGGGGACGTCCCTGGTGTGGGTTATCGTGATCTACCACATGAGAAGGAAGAGCGAAGATTACAGCATCACTAACACAGGTAAAGTGCAAAAGCAACAGTCTTCAGCCCTGGTTTTGATCCAAAACTCTCGTTAAGAGCGGTGGAATTTCTGCCTTCATTAGAGATGGATAAGATTGCAGAACTAAGACTTCCTTCTGAAATGTCTTGAGGGATTTGCTCAAATTCCTTCATTTCAGAGCTTTTCTTGGATACCAAAACTGTAGTAGTTTTATTCCTTATACACTAGATTTTATCTATATTGAGAGAAAACAGTGAAGTTTCAAAATAAATATTAGAATAAACTTAAAAATGTTTCCAAGACCTGGAATAATATGTGTAAATTTCCGTTCTGACCCTCTTAGTTTTGAACTAACTATATGGATTTTTAATCAATGAGGTAGAAAAAAAAATAACTACATGTGAGTTGAAATTCTGGCTTACATTTTTGTTAATGTAGGTAATAGTGTTAGTACTACCTTGAGATCTTCACACTGAGCTTAGCTGTTGATGTCATCAACGTTAATTCTGTCTTGCAGAGGAGATGAACCTACCTGCAGACATTCCCAGCTATCTGTCCTCCCAGGGAACCCTGTCAGAGCCTCAGGAAGGCTACAGTAACTCAGAGGCAGGAAGCCATCAGCAGCTTATGCCTCCAGCCGGTAGCTACGTGCATAAAGGCACAGATGGTAAGCAAAGCCCTCACGTGCGTTGCCTGTGTTTCAGCAGGATGCCGGTGCGCCGTCCAGTGCTCGTAGCTGGCGGCGTATTGCACAGTGCGGGTGGTACTGCGCGTTGACATCAAAGGTGACTTCTAGAGAAGTATTCGAGTTGGTCCTAAAATTTCCATTGATCATTCTGAGTTTGAGACATCTCCTGTTTTTCTTTTAGTGCTTGTTTATATTCTGCTGTCAAGGCTTCTGTGTTCCCTCGTGTCCTTTAATCTTTGGTCCAGCAGTGTCTGGGCTCGCATGCGCCATGAGTGCCTTTGCATGTAGATGTCATGACTGCTGTCCTCCAGCTGCTGAGCAGTACAGTTCCCTCCAGAGGCTCTTTGCTTCCGAGTGGGAATGCCATTAAAGAATTCCTAGGTTAAATGTCAAGGTAGATTTTCATGCTGTCTCTTTCCTTTGGCATTTCACGAGTCCAGGCAATCGAGGTGGAAATAAAGTTCACTTGGAAGGTGACTTGCTGTACTTTGTCCTTAGCAAAAAAATTACTGTCTGTGCCAGACATGCAGTCCGCTTGCTGCAGTCGTAACTGAAGGGTCTGTGCTGTTCCCCTGCCTTGTTTGAATGCTTTTCAGGGCATTTGTGTCATTGAGTCTGTAGAGATGCTGTTTTTACCATCCAGTCCTTAGGCTGGCTTTCAAAAGTGGTCCTCCAGTATGCGTTTTTCCCATGTGTCCCATGATCCATTCCCTCTAGTCTGTAGTCCTACCACACTAGAGCCTGTCTCAGAAGGAGCTGAGAAGCAGCTTGTCTCCGTGACCACGGTGTCACCTGAAATACACGATCGTGCTGAGACATGGAGGAGTCTGTGGAAATCAAGCGTCCTTATCCCCTTTGAGAGTATTTTATTTTTCCCTCTCGTTTCTCAGGTGGCACAGCGCCATTGGTCATCTGCTCAGACTGTTACGACAACGCAAACATCTACTCCAGGACGCGAGAGTACTGTCCCTATGCCTACATCGCAGAAGAAGACCCCCTGGATCAAACTCTCCCTAATCTGATGGTGCAGATGCCTAAGGAAACATACACAGCGCGCACCCAGCATGAAACCAGTACTCTTGATAATCTCTTAGCAGACAGAGACATGTCTGTCTTCCTTACCAACCATGACAAAATAAGTGAGAAGAAAATACCTCCCCAGCAGATTAGTGGTGAGTGTCCACTTCTTTTGTTGCTTTGTCCCTGGTAACTCTGCCTTCCTTGTGCTGCCCTTCGCTGCTGACACACAGCTAATTCTTCAGGTGACCATGGTTTGTGGAGTAACTCCTCTGTGTGTTAACCACCTGTTCTCAGAACATGCCCTCGGTTTGCAGCCGGTACCCAAGAGTTGAAGCAGACGATGTTAAAAAGATGGTATTTCTGAATCTGCAGTTCATCTCCTAAAGTTTGTGGAGTGTGGTCCTTTGCATGTACTTCAAGGACGTCTCTTCGGCAGGAGTTACAGCTTCACATAGGAAGCTCAAGGAGCCCTTCTGTTTGAGCTGGCCTGGGTTTCAAAGAATTCTGTAAATTGATGGGTTTTATGTGGACTTTCTTGCAGGTAGCCTTTTTAAAAATTCACACTGAAACTGTGTATTGTTTCTGGTTGCTGTAACAGATGGATGAAACAGGAGAGCATCCAGTAAAATAGGCTCTCAAAAACAGAGAAAATAACCTCGGGAAGACTGTATTGCTAAGTTGCACAACTCAAATCTGGCTAAAATTTTAGTGCATTTATCATGAACTCACTCCTGTTCATCTTCTAATTTTTCTTCCTCAGAACCCTTTCAGCTTCCTTTATGGGGAGTAAACAAAGACCTCGCGCGCTCTCACTCACACTTCCTGCATCAGCAGTCAGCCCGTGAGACCCCACGACCTCTTCGACACGAGGGCATTATTGACAGTGACCGGGAACAGGCTGCGTCGCCCAGACCTTGCCACAGGTTACGTGAACATAACTTTGATTTTAATAGGACGCGGAACATTCATGACTATAGCGAAACCACGTAAGACACTCAAATGAAGTTGTGAAAGCAGATCCATATCAACTGACTTTTTGTATTTACTACCTCAGGATTAACCCCAAGGCCAAAGATGCTTGTGTACGCGTGTCTGCAATGACGGGCTGCCTAAAGAGGGTCAGGCTCCCTGGGAGGAGGTGGCACATGCCCTTTTCTGTAGGTTTCTGTGTGCTGGAAAATGGGAATGTGCAACAGAACACATGGATGTTAGTGATATTCCCAAAAATAGCATGAAAACATGGATTTTCTGACGTTGGAAGCAGCCTTTGTGTTGGTGCATGCTTTGAAAATCTCTGAAGAATGCATAGCTATTTCACACTGCGTTGTCTGCTTGAAAACAAATGTTCAGGGCCTCCTCACGGATTTCCCCAGTAACTGTAAGCGTAAAACTCTTGGCCAGCTTTTTGTTCCTTAGACTGTTGGCAGGCGTCTGTCACCAGTCTAACTTTGGGGCTTGTTTTCTCCTATGAATAATGGACTCTAGTTGTAAATAAGTTTGCATTTATAAATATTTTGTATACGCTAAGCATATAAATGTGTTGCCTGTAATGTAAATATATTTTTTATTATGCCAAAGTATGTATCATACTGTTAGTCCTGACAGCTGCGTATCAAGCCATATGGAGAGGATTTTGGGTGGACTGAGAGCTTGTTTCTGAGGGGATAGAGCTGTCTTTGTTTTGGAAAGAAGTGCATTTACTATAGGTACGTGGTGAAACTGTGATATTGATGAATTTCCTTGTTACGTGCAGCTCTGTGTGCATTCAGCCTGGCCAGCCTGCCTGCAAGCCGATCCGTTTTGTGACGTTAGCAGAATCCCAAGTTTGGCCCATTTACGCGTTGAGAGTCCTGTCTCTGTGTTGGGCACCTGTTTTGTCCAGCAGAGTGTAAAGCCCAGCAGACCCTGCATCCCGAAGTGGTGTTAGCCTGTGTTCCAGGCTTTCGTGTCCAGCTTCCCAGAGGTTCTAGAAAATGGCAGACCAAAAGAGCGGTACACAAAACGTTTCCTTCTGGCCGTCTGGTAAGATAGATATGAGCTGGGAGTTTTGAGTAGCTTGTTTCAGAAGTCTAAGCTTTTATCTTTAAAAAAGCCTTTGTAGTGTGTATGTTGCAGAGAGGTCTCTCTGTATTTTTTCTTCGCTGACAGTTGAATGAACTTTAAAAAAGAATGATGTGATGAAAAGCATTGGATAAATTGGGAGATCATTTGATAAATTCTCAGTGAACTATACTGTGGATTGTCTGTTTACTCTGCACAGCCAAGAGGCATATGTAGTTTAAAGTGCTTGTGCTCTTTCTGTCATAAAGTATCAGGCAAAATTGTTGCCCTCTTGAACTCTCTAGTAGTTCCCTAGACCTCAGCATGGCCAAAATGTTTAAATATTTGACAGGTGAGAAATGAAACAATATGCAGGGAACCACTCAATGTTGAAAATCCAGTACTTGCTAAAACAGAGGAAGCACAAACTTCATCAGTTAGTGGAATGTGCCTGACAATTAGGAGGAAGAGCGTTATAAAGACTTCCTGAGAAGTTCGTTCTTCTGGGAAAATGCCCCTTTGTGTAGGGAGGGTTAGAGACTCATCAGTGATGGGCTTTCAGCAAGCGTGGTGTGCTCAGTGCTAGAGTGCTTCAACGTTAGGCTGTATACTCACACCTGAAGGGCAAGGGGCTTTCTCACTAGTCACTGCATTTTTTGTAGCTGTAGGAGACGAGCTAAAATGAAAACAGCTGCGTGGTGTATTTTTATAGAGACAGAAAAACCTCTCTGGGCCAGCCCAAGAGAGGTTGATCTGTTCTTAGACAGAGGGGTGTGTGGCTGAAGTATCAGATGCAGTCATGCACAATCACAGCTGAAACTTCTGAGATTGTGGATTATTTGAGTAAATGAGTGAGGAAATGCTGGGAATAATTATTATTTTCCCACAGCTCTTTGAGCATGAATAATAGTTAGATCTATGCAAATGAGCAAATATTATCAAGGCCTCTTAATCTGCTCTTGAAGCAACTGTGGTTGCTTTGATGGCCAGCAGCTTTAGTAGTAAGAGGGTCCAACTGTCCTTGACCTTTGGACAGAGAGAAACACAGGTGTGTTAAACTATTTCTGGGCTCTGACATCTGAAATGTTTTAATAACATATGTGCTAAAAGAAGAATCATAGGTTCATTCCTTTCTGGTTTTTTTTCCTCCAGGCTTTTCCTTTCCAGACAGCATTTAAGACATGGTGCTTATTTTCAGTCCAGAGTTGTTGCAGGAACCCAGTACCGCCAGTTGAAATGCAGATGAGAAGGGGCAGATCATAAAACTGCAGCAGCAGCAAAGGCTCATCCTTTCAGGGCCGTTGCTGCTCTCTGCAGATACTGGGGCGGGCTGCTGTGGCGCAGTGCTGCTGGGCGTGTGCAGGGCCGCGATTCCCCGCTCGCGGGAAGGTAGCACCCCCGCTGCTGCTCTGTCTCTCATCACATTGGCAAAAGCTCGTTACTTTTTCTTTCATCCCCCTCTCGTGGAGTTGAGCTGCTGCAGATCTGTCACAGTACAGCTGCTGAGGTCAGACCTTGGGTGTGCGTCGGGCACAGCTCCCTAGTGAGACTGAAATCCTTTCAGGTACGTACAATGTGCTTGGCCAGGACCAAGACTTTAAAATTAATGCTGTCTGCACCAGAACAAACTGAAGTGCTGGCTCTTGCAGCCGTGTAGGAGCTACAGCTGCACTCACTTCTGTGAGATGCTGGCCTGTAAAAGCTGCCATTACAAATCAGGACATTTGCGTCCTTCTGTGAGCAGTGGTATCTCTTTGAAGTCCGAAAGCTGGTTGTAAATAGCTGAAGCTTGTAAGCAGGTGAACGCCTCGCTGTGCTTCATTAGCATTGTGAAAAAATTCCTAGGCAGACTTGCAGAAAAAATCAGGTCTCTCTTCTTTCCCCTTTCCTCCAGGAGGTGCAGATAGGACAGAGTGGCCATTCTGTTTTCAGTAAACACAAAGAGTTTGTTTAATCAATGCCAAAGTACGAACAATACAGGAACTGGGGGTTCATAAGCCAAGCTGCTCTTGTTCCCTGATGCTATTTCCTAGTGTCTATTTATATTTTTTTCACATAAGAATGTATATTTTGTATAGCATGTGTAATATATGTTTGTCTATTGTAATATACCTTCATTCAATAAAAAGCTATATACCCTGAACATCCAGTTCAACGTTGTTAGTCTGCAGATGAAGTATTTCCTTTTTCTCCATGATATTTAGTTGTCTTAGGGGAAAAAAATACAGTGAACTTTGCTGCCTAGACATCTTCCTGGGCCGCTGGCTCCCCGTGCCCCTGCTTGCACAGAGGGTTGGACAAGGGGCCTCTGGAGGTCCCTTCCAGCCTCCCCCCGTTCTCTGATGCTGTGACTCCTATTGCAGTTTTCCAATAGGAAACACCCTGTGCCCTTTTTGGAGAATGGGTGGGTGCTTCTCCCACCGTGCTGTGACTCGGGGCCAGGAGACTCGCAGGTCACTGTGCTCCCATGCTGTCCTCCTGCTGCCTGCATCCTCTGAAGTACCAGGGAGATTTTCTTTCTGGCAACAGACCGTCAGCGTAACGGAGTTGATGAGAGCGTGCCCACACATACCTGCTGCGGGAGGGGAGAGGTGCACGCCCCTACCAGCCACCATCCCTCCTAAAAGCCAGCGTAAGTTTTGGTTATTCCCTTGAATAATTTACTCTGTTGCTATCACTGCATTCTTGTGCTGGTTCACGTTCTGGTAACTAATCACCTTTGCTCTCCCGTGCTGTTTTGTGTGCTTCACCGTTTCGCCTGTTCACCGCTCTCGGCACCGTGTAGTTTTTCCCAGGTTAACCCGAGCTCCCAGAGCTGCCTCATCCTCTGTTCCTGCTGACAAGTGAAGTTTGCACCCGAGGAAAGCGTTTAGCAGAGCTGGGCGTAGCGCGGGCTGACATGTGAGAGTTAGTCACTCGCCTTGGCGTGCTGCTGCCGATGGAGCACGGCGCATGACAGCCTCCGGCGCAGGGCTTCCCTCTCCCGGCCGCAGCCGCCGGGGGCTGCCCAGGGGACCAGTCTGGCAGAGAGCGTCCCCAGATGCGGCTCCCGGGAGCGCCGGCCAGCCCGCGCAGAGGCTCCTGCCTTGCCGACAGCTGTTGGAGCAGGCTCTGCGGCGGAGGCCGGGGCAGCCACTGGCAGCCTCTCCTTGGGTCCCTGCCCGGTTTTCTGTGGCAGCGTGCGACGCGTTTGGCAGCGCTGCCCAGTTCCTTGCGGCCTGTGTCTGCGCCCACGCGCAGGGGAGCGTGTCCTGTCCGTCGGACCCACGCTGAAGCATCCAACAAGCGAAGCCAGGCCGTAAGCCAATGTCATTTCTGTTATCTCCATTCATAGCAAGAGTTAAAGCGCCGCCCCTCCTCTGCGTGCAGGCTCTGCGTCCACGCAGCTGCCTGCGCTCATGTAGGTGCCTGGCCTCGCGCTGCACCTGGCTGGGCAGGGGACAGCAGTGCTGCCTGCCAGCTCAGGAGGCTCCCCTGTATTTGTAAACTGGGCTGGGGTCTCCCAGGGGAACCGGAGCTGAAGCATTCCCAAGATCTCAGCTTTTTGCATGCTCTTACGTATTTTCAAGCCACTGCAATCGCAGGGGGCTGGCTGCAGTGGTACAAGCCTGCCCCACAGCCGTGATTTATGCAGGAGCACGAGTGTTGTGAAACCCCACCCCAGCCTGTGATCATCTCAACAAGATGCTCAGGAAAAACCAGCTGTTGCCTTCCCTGGTAAGTTCAGCTCTCCCTGGTTCATTATGCATGTCAGCCCCGGCACAGTGTCAGAGAACCAACAGCTACTGGAGATAAGATCATGAATAGTTAATGTTCTCAGTTACCCAAGCATATTTAAAAATTAACGCTGAAGCCTGGTGCTGATGAGATTAAAAAACTGGGTCATCAAAGAGAGGAAAAAAACAGAAAACAATTGCATCTACCCTCGGGCTTCACTAATGGCTTAGTTCTCCTGGAACATCCTATCCCTTCCTTGCTTTAATCCTTCCGTGGTTCAAAATACTGGGTACTTCATTAAACCACCTTCCCTCCCCCTGCCAGGTTCTCCTCTCCTCCCTCCCGCAGGAGTTCGTGGCCCTTTCAGATGAGTCTCCAGGCTCAGGAGTGATGGCACCGCTCGGGGCCGTGAGCGCCTGCGCCACGCGTGTCCCTGGAGCCTGGGCACCACGGAGCAACGGAGCTGATGGGCGCAGCAGTGTGACGGCTTCGGTGACCCAGCGTGGCGGTCAGGGTGCGTGTCCCGTGCACCGGCTGGGTGCAGCCCTCCGAGCTGCTGCAGCCCTGGTGACACGCTCCCGCTCCGCCCCTGGGTCCCTCCAGGCTCCTGCTTGGAGAAGTCAGCTCCTCTCCTCATGGCGTGACGGCTTCGCCTTCTGCCAAATGAAGCCCAGCGTTTCAAGTCCTTCAGGGTATGTGCTTAACAGGGGAATACGTAAATACCTGCGATGAAAAGAGAAGATAATCCTTCAGTCTGTGGGAGCCCCAGCCTCAGCGGGGCTGTGGCAGGGCAGGCTCAGGTGCCAAGGCAGCCACAGCTCTTGCCTGCACCAGGAGCCGTCCTCGGGGGCTGCTCCGCACACGTAGGAACTGGAAGAGACGCACAGGGTCTTTTTACAGAATGAAACTAGGCATTCGTAGGCAGACAAGGGCATAGGGAACAAGGAAACTCTAAATCCTGGTTTTTATGGCTTTTGCTCTAAAGTAGCTAACTGTGCAAACCAGCGGCAGTGAGCTGGGTTGTGTCACCCTGGCCAGACGTCGGCGTGGGAGAACGCGGGAGCGCTGGGTCCGACGGCACAGACCATGCACGGGTGCCTGCCGGGACGGGCGGCACTGAGCACACAAACGCCGTCACTGCTTCCCTGTGGATCCCATCGTCAGGTGAGCGAAGGTTGTTGGCTCCCGCTGCGCGTCCGCCTGCGTGCTGGAGGTGAGGTTTGGCTGCTCTGAGCCAGCCGGGATAGGGAACGGGATGAAGCGCAGCACGGCAGGGGAGGCAGCCTGTCCGTTAACCAAGGGCCTGGGCCGCAGGCCTGCGTCGGGGCTCCAATTTGTGGGAAATGGAGCGCTATTAAGGCTGCTGCTTATCTCATTTTCTCCCAGCGTGATGCTATCGATTTGCTGTGTGGAGGCCGTACGCTGATTACGCTTTGAGCGTTCATTGACGGGCCCTGACAGCCGCTGCGCCTGGCCGCGTGCCGGGGGAGCCGCTGCTGCCACAGGGTCACCCTGCTCGGCTTCCCCCTTCTGCTGGTACCATTTCACACCGGGGTTCATCCTGCGAGCTGCAGCGGCCTCGTCCTGCCGAGGGGAAGCAGCCGCAGCCTGTCCCGGGGCAGCAGGGGTGGGAGAGCCTTCCCAGCCCCTCGGGACCGAGCCGTGGCACAGAGCGGGACCTTGGCACTGCGCTGGGCCGGGGGCTGCTCCTGTTTGGTGCACGTTGGCGGTGCTGCGGCCACCGAGCTGGCACCGTCCCCCCGCCGCCCGCGTCTCCCATCGCCCGGCCTTGCTGCTCGGGCCGCTCTGGGGAGGTCTCCCCCCGCGTGAGCACGAGTCCAGGTGGCCGAGCCGCGGGACGTGGGGTTCGGCAACCAGCAGCTTTCCATGGCCAGCGGGGCCCCGCTCCGTGCCAGGGCTGGGGGGTCCACACGCGGCGGGTGACAGCGGCACGAGGCAGAGCTGGGCCGAGGGAAGGGTTAAAGCGCGGTCCCCAGAGCCATGACGCAGGGATCAGGGCTCTGCTCTCTCTTGGCAAAGGCAGATTTTCTCTAAATGAGATCCTCTTGCGCGTAGCACAGGGGATAACTGCTCCGCTCATCACTCTGAGGGTTCGATTTCGCATTAGGTTTCATGTCTCTGCTGAAGACTCATACATGTAATTCACTCCGGCGTTTAGAGAAATCTCCCACGTCCTTGCTCAGATTCATTGCCGATAGCATTTCGCCCGACGCTGGCTGTTGTGGGCGCATCCATTGAACGGGGGGCTGTGATTTGTGATTCGCCAAAGGGGGTTTCAGGATGCAGAAATAAATGTGCCCTACTCAATTAATAGCTAATGGCCTGCTGAGAGCGTCCCTGGCAGCGTGTTTGGCTTCGGAAAGGGCTGGCTGAGCAGCGTGAGGAGCTGTTCTGCAGAGCAGGACCGATCCCTTTCTGACAAATTTTAATTAACTTAAAACAAATGCACAGGAAAGAGCCAGCCATTAGCTGCCTTTGCTTCCCGAGACTCATCCCTGCTAATTAAGCAGTGTGTCAGTGCAAGTGACCTACAGATAGCACAGCACCCCATTTGCATTTAAATTAAAAAACATATTTTTAAAATAAAAGTTTCATTAAGCCCTGTTTGTTTGTCTTTCCAGGCATTCGCATGATCAACCCCTTCACAGGTTTTTATTGACCGGCTTTTGCACTGGCAGCAGCTCTGGGGCTCTGGGTGGCACGGGCAGGCGCGGGCCCTCGCTGCTCTCGGATGCTTGGGCACGGCTGGATGCGGAGCAGTTGTTTTTGGCGGATCCCCTGCTGCTGTGCGATGAGATGAGCTCTGCCGACCGCAGCCCCGGCGTCCCCATGCGAGCTGCTCATACTCAGGAAGGTGCTTCTGAGGTGAGGGGCTTTCGGTGCCCTTTCAAGTGGGACGTCGCTTTTCTGCCGGGGGTTTTTCCTCCCTGCGCTGTCGTTGTCTCCAGGGAGCAGCCGCAGCCATGGAAGCCTGCGGTTCCCTTGTGGTGCCTGGGCTGGGGCTGCGCCGGTGATTTTATGGCGAGGTTTTCCCTCTGCTGCTCCCCAAACGCAGCACCTGCCTGGAGCCCTGCCTTGGCCGCCGCTGCGATAGTCACGGGCCGGTTGTGTAACGGGTGTCACGGCCCCGCAGTGACTTCGCTGAACCGAGCGCCTGCAGCGAGAGCAAGCAGCTCCCAGCCCGCGAGAGAAGAGCCTTCGTCCGTTCTGCAGAGCGGCGGCGTCCGCGGGGGCCTGGCCGCGCCGGGGCCGAGGGCTTTGCACAGCTCTTCGCCTGGCGCACGCACCGGCTCGCAGGCAGGGACGGGACGAGGCCCGCGGACGGGCGGCGGGACGCACTGCTTGTGCGTGGCTTTGCAGTGCCGTTCCTGGTGAGGAGTGCTGGGGGTAGGGGTGTCACACAGCGTCCCCGCAGAGCCTCGCGCCCAGCCGTCCCCCTGCAGCCCCCTGCGCACGTGGGGCAGCGCAGCCCGGCCCCTGCCGCACCGACCCACATCCCCAGCGCTGCGCAGCTGCCAGTGCTGCCTGCTGAGATGCGTCCCCTCTTCCCCGGTGTCGGCAGCGCCGTCCCCACGGGGTTGGTGGTCCCCACGCTGCTGCAGGTGCCCCGGGACCACTGCCCTGCACCTGCATCCCTGCTGCGAGCTGCTGGGCCCCGGAGCGCGTGTCGCTGAGCTGGCACAGCCTCGTGGAGCCTGGCTCCCCTGGACACCTTTCCTGTCTGTCAGCACCCTCAGATGTCCTCTGGCTCGTTTTCATAGCGACTGACGCAAAAGCCTCTGGCCTGGCTCCATCCCCCTCTGCAGCCGGCCTGGGCGACAGGTCCGTCCTCCGCAGCAGCCATGGCATGCGGCGCCGTGGTGCGTAGCTCACCATGCACAGTGCAAATCGGCAGGCATGCAGCGCCGCATCCTGCTGCGTCCGTGATGGACGTGCAGCGCCCCGTGCCTGCCCTGCAACAGTGCTCCCTGCCCTGGGCTCTACAGCCACGGGGCCGGCGCGTTGCCAAGCTGGCTGTGGTGACTCTGCAGTCTCTGCCGGGTTGGTGCCGTGAGGGGTCCTCTCGTCCTCCCTGGCCCCGGCCCCGGTTTCTCCTGCCCCAGCCCAAAGCCGAGCTCCTGCGGTGGCCGTGTCCCACCACGGGCAGTGTCACCTGGCTGCCCACCACGCTCCTGTCCTCTCTTTCCTGCCCTTCGCTCCTCTGCTGGGGCCTGACAGCTTGGATTTCCCCCTCCTGGTTGGAGAGCAGGAGGTTTTTGACAGCTGCCTTTGCTGTTACTCTTCCCTTAGTGCTGTTGTTGTTTTGTGTTGCTGTCAAATTGCATCTTATTGCAGTTCTTCCCCTCCCGTCAGCGGCAGATGAGGAGCGCGAAGGGCTGCGTGATCTCCCAGCTCTGTCTGGGGAAATTGCCTTTTATTATTGATAAGGCAGCGCTGCCTTTGGAGGACGCGCCTCTGCCGAGTGCCGAAGCAGGAGAGCAGCACCCTTGGCCCAGTGCCTGCCCCCAGGGATGTCAACGTGCCCCTGGCCGGAGGGCAAGGAGTCCAGAGAGCCAAGGGCTGGCGCGCGAGGCGGGCACCGGCGGAGCTCTCGTGGTCTGCCGGGGAGCTGCCTGCCGTGGGAAACGGGCTGGTCCTGCCTGGAGCATCCCGGCGGCTCCTCCTGCACGTCGGAGGGGAGCGGGTCACCCCCCTCCCGGCCCTGTGCTCGGTCCCAGCGCGGGTCGGTGGCGTGGCGCCCGCAGGCGCGTGCCCACCTGGGCTCAGAGAGGAGCCCTGCGAGGGCCGGGCACCGGGCAGGGCAACGCGCCGGCCTGGCCTCTCCGGGCTGGGGCTGCTGCGAGCACCAGGGCGGCCGTGCGTGTCGGCGGCCACGCTCCTGCCCCACGCAACCCCCTGGGGTCCCGGCAAGGTGCCGGGGAAAGAAATCCAGGTCATCGCAAACCTCTCGCTCTGAACATTAAATATTTACCGGTGTTTACGGTGTGCTCCAGCTCCCGGCCGCAGAGGAGGGGCGGCGATGCCCAGAGCAGCGCGCGTGCGTGTGCACGTGTCTGCGAGCGAAGGCGCAGGTGTGACGGAGGCGGCAGGGCGCCCCGCGGCTATTTTGGAGCCAGGCGCTGATGTCCTTCGCCCACGTGCCCGTGGCTCTGCCGCCCCGTTCAGAGGGTCGCGGCTGTGCTGAGGTTTGCTCCTGCCCAAAAGTAGCGCTGGTTAACGCTGGTTAACGCTGTTAGTGCTGGTTAGTGTTGATTAACAGCCCAGTGGAGTGACTGGTCCTGGGAGCTGGCGATGGAGGAGCAGGGTGGGGGATGCTGGCCAGGAATGGAACACGCAGGGAGAGGACACGGGTCCTCCAGGAGCCGATATCCCATTTCCAAGGTGCATCTTGATCTGCCGAGCTCCGGTTACGCTCCGCTCTGCGAACAGACGCACCTTTGCAAAGCGACTGACACTTCCCACGGCTTGCTAAAAATTCCTTGGCACCGGAGCGCTTCCTCGGGCTTTGTTCAGCTGGAGGGAGCTGTTTCTGCCCGCAGAGCGCCGTGCAGACCGGACGCTTCTCAGGCGCCGCAGGGCCGGCCGGAGGAGCAGCGCACACCCAGCTCCTGGGCGTGGGGAGCCGGGGGTCCGGGCGCGGGCAGGGGGTGCAGCAGGCGGGGTACTGGGATGCAGGCTTTGTGGGAAGCGCCTGTAGCTTCCCGTGCAGGTTTAATACCTGCCCTTGTCAGGTAACGGTGGTGTCAGCCCCCCAGACGTCGCGCTGGCGGTGGCGGTGGGCACGGGGGAGTCTGCGGGGCCAGGCTGCCAGCGCCCCGTGGTGATGGATGGGGCAGGAGCCTGCGGATTCAGCATGCGCCCAGCAAAAGGCTCTGCTGCGCCTGCACCGCAGCAGGCACTGCTTTATTTGCTGATCGGTCTTGTTCGTAAACGAGCTGCCTGGCAGACCAGTAAATAATGCATCACATAACTGGAAGGAGCGTTCCCACTGGGCTGGAACCGCCAGCCGGTGCCGCAGGTACAGCGGGTCCTGCGCAGCTGGGGAACATGCGGCTGCGGTGCCTGGGAGCAGGTTGCCTCCCAGACTGCTTTCAAATTGCCTTCTTCAGCCTCCGGTTCCCACGGCGCCTTCCACGGGCTTTTTCCACGCCGTGCTGCATGCAGCCATGCGCCTGTGGGATGGATCTGAGCACGGCGCAAAAGATTCCTTGAATACAGCTAAACGGGTAGGGAATCGTTGCGGGCTGGTTAAAGATCTGCATGGTTTCCAGGAATACACAAAATGGGACAGTCAAGGTGCTCCTGAACTCCTGTTAAAAGACGAGATCTTCGCTTTGCAGCTGCCCAGCATCCTCCCGCCCGGCAGCCCATCCTTGTCCAAGACCGCAGGCGCGTGGTTGTGGCCGAGCGCGAAGGGCAGGTGGGACGCAGACCCCGCTGTGGTGCCCGGGGGTCCTGCCCGGCCGGTGCCGGGGTTCACGGCACGGCTGGGAACGCGGAGGAGAAGCAGCGCTGACCTCGTGGTGCCCCAGCCACCGCCGCTGCTCCGTTCAAACTCTGAAGCCCATTTCCCGCAAAGGTAATTTTCTGCTTCTCTGACTCAGCTCCATTCGTCTTTTAGAGGGTAATTAGCATCACTTCAGTGTTCTTTTATGCCCAACAAATTGCACCTTGTTTCAGGAGTGAAAGTTAATGCCTCCCCATTTAGGTTAGCTCAGCAATTTGCCATGAGGGATGAGGCCAGGCAGAAACATCTACCCGGACGTGCCGCTGGCACCAGCGGAGAGCGTTCCCATCGGACTGCCCCGCGAGCTGCCGATGCTACAGCTGCCGAGCCACCGGCCTGCAGTGCGAAAGCCGCAGCCCCCGGCAGCGCGCCGGGCTCTGGACGCGCCGGGCTGCAGCCGACCTGGCCGCGCGTTCGGAGGCCTCGTGAAAGGGGCTGCTGCTCAGGCGTCGGTGACTTTGATGGCGTCGAGGACTGGAAAGTAACTGCTTCCACTGTGAATCTTGTCTGCTGTAAAGTAGGTTATGTTATCAAAGCGCTTTAGTTCTTAGGAATTTAATGTTTGTGATGTCAGTTGTAAGACAAGTAATTGGATGGGGAGAGGTTGTTTCTGGAACCTGAGATTAAAGGCAGGGTTTGAAACACTGTTGTGTGCGGGTGGGGTTTTGTTCGCTGCAAACACGACTCGGGGGGTTTCGCAGGCAGCCGTTCTGTTTGAAGTCGGCTCTGCTGCTCGGTGAGGTTTGCTGCGCGCGGGCCGTGTCCCGCCTCGGCTCGAACACGAGACGCGTCGGAGGGCAATGCGGTGTCTCACCAAAGCAGCCGCGCAGCAAAGCTCTTGCACGAGGCTTCTCCAGCGCTGGGACCCCAAAGGGCGACCGCGCCGGCGGGGCAGCGAGGGGCGAGGAGCGCCAGACCCGTGAGCGGGTTGCTCTAATCCTACTGAGCAGTTAATTCCATAAGTCAGCAAAAGCTCTTTGTGCCCACGCCAAGAGAGACCCGGGCTGCTCCCAGGGAAGCCTCTGCCCCCCCGCCACCCTCCCGCTCCCGTCTGGAGATGGAGTTTCCGCCGTCCCGTGAACAACGTGTTCCCGGTCTGTCCCTTTCCACGTCAGGAGCTGCACCAGCACGAGCCAGCGCCGGGGTCCTGAGGTGAGCAGAAGCCGGCAGATCCCGGCTCTCCCACCAGGCCCAGCCGGTGCTCCCAGAGCCCCCGGCCCTGCAGCCGGAACGTGGCCGCGACCCCGCGGCTTTCTCGAAGGGGTGAAGCGGTGCCAGCAGAAGTCCCGGAGCACCGGGAACCGCACGGCTGGTGCGGTGCTCCCACCCGAGGGTGCGCCGGGAGCGGTCTGGTCCTGCAGCCCTGCCATCTCCCCGTGTCCCCCCGCCCAGCCCAGCTCGGTTGAAGGACGAGACTCTGGTATTTCCAACCCTAACCTGTCTGTAAGACGGCAGCCAGCAGGCCGGTGAGCTGGTCGGCTGTGCCTGATGTAGATTGATAGCAGATCAGCCTTTCCGTCTTAATTTGCTTATGACCTAGAGAATTAGCGGAGCGGATCCGTTATCCTGCCGGTCCACTAATGACTCCTGCAAGAGAAGGACTCCCCAGGGAAGGAGCGGTATTTGCTGACCTTTCCCTGCCTTGCTTTACGTAACAGCACGCTCCTCCAAATGTCCCTGCGGCTGCCATGCCCCTCTCCTTCCTCTGCACGGTGTTTCACTTTTTCTATTTCAAGACTATTGCACAGCAAGAAAAGGTGCTGAATTCCTTGTGTCCCCCATCTTCCCTTTCCCAGCGGAGGCGATTCTTAGAGACGCTGTCAGTTCAGGGATTCAGAGGGAGGCACTTTTCTTCTTCAAGGTCTCCAAAGATTTCCTGTATCTGTGTGTCCAGACAGAAAAAAAAACCAACCTGCAACTGCCTGGCGCTCCGCTGTTAGGATGCACTGATTTTCTTCAAAACACTGTGCGAGGCTGTGTGCAGAGGAGAGACCCTTTTCAGGGGCGTTTCGGAAGGCAACCAAAACCAGTGAGCACCAGGCTGAGGAGCAGGCACGACCTCGCCGTCCCAATGAACAACACGATGGCGCAAAACATCGCGGACATCCAGCAGGTCAGCGCGGGCGCCTCGCTAACGAAAACTGCCTTCTGGCTTTATTTGTGAAATTCCCCACGATGCGTCTGAGACCCCGTTTTCAGTGTAACACATGAAGACTGCTTTGCAAGCTCCCAGGGTTCCTCAGGCTACGGCTTAGTGACCACAAGCGCATTTCAGCCAGGTGAAGGGTCCGAGAAGGAACGAAAGGAGGGCACGGCTCCAGGCGCGGCACGCGCCCGTCCCAGCCAAGGCCTGGCACAAGCCGGAGGTGTTAGGATGCTTCAGGATGGCGGCCACCTTCCCGGCTGCCCAGCACCTCCCGGCGCTGCCAGAGTTTGCCCGTCCCCAGACTCCCCCATCAGCGCCGATGCCAAAGAGCCCGAGGACAAGTGCTGGGGAAGCTCTTGCCCAGGACGTGCCCTTGATCAATGACCTCTGGGAACCTCTGAAAAGGTCTGGGATATTTATCTCGAGGACAAAATCCATGGCTCCCCAGGCTGTGAGTGTTGTGGTGGCACTTGTTTCAACACAGAGGGATTTGGTTTGGGTTTTTTTGAATAACAGACCCAACCTTTTGCAGGCTTGATTTCCAGCGCTGCTCAAGTACCCGGCCAGGAAAAATGATGTCCCTGTTCAATTGAGCATGAACTGGTGGTGCGGAGATTTCTGAATTATGTTAAGTGCCTCTGGTGATTCAAGACCAAGCCTGAGCTGGGCCAGGATGGCAGGTTACCCCGCAAGCGCTGGGAAAGAAGCAGTCTCATAATCCGCAGTGGTGAGACCGGGAATCCATGGGGAAGTGGACCATGGGTGGTGCGGCACGCCCTCGTGCTCCCAGGCTGTGCAGGTTAACGCGCAGCTGGAGAGCAAAACCCGTCACGCCTGCACAAATCTGAAAGTAAATACAACCCGGTTCTGCTCTATTTTTGGTTTTTGCATTGCAGAAGCTGTGCCCACGCTGTCACGTGTTACGGCAGGAGCCAGCAGACCCCCCCGGGGGCTCTGCAGCGACGCACAGGGAGAGATGGGGCCACCCCTCGGCTGCAGCCCCCCAGCTTCTGCGCTCACTCCTGCGGCCAAACGCGAGTGCGAAGCCCGTGTCTCCGCACACGCGTGGCTCGCTTGCTGCCCGCGCGCCACTTCCCGTGCAGCGGCCGCCATCTCCCACCACCGCGTCTCGGCGCGGGAGCCTGGAGGACGGCGCTGCCGGGGACGGCGCCGCGGCGAGGGAGGGCTGCAGGCACCAGCCCTCAGCGCTGGCTCCCGCTGCCGGGTGTTTTCAGCCGCCAATCAGCCAGGTATTATTCTCCAGGAGTTCAGGCCCGGCTCTCTGAGCACGCTCCGCGGCATCCAGCGGTAGGACAAAGTGGGTGATTGCTTTTGTGCTCTCGGCGATACGGGAGAGCCTGAGAGCGGCACGCAGCCGCACTTAGAAAGGATGAAGCCATTCACAGGCTGAAGCTAAAAGAGTGTGAAGAAAGATAAGGAGCTAAAATGGGAATAAAATTAAGGTAGCGGACACAGTGCAGAAAGTAATCAACAGAAATTCATTAGTTTGTCAGGCTCAGGCAATGGCAGTGGAGCAGGAGCCCAAAAGACTGAATGTAATCACTAGGAGTGAGCCAGAGCAAGTGGGAATTAATTCTCCTTCTCCGCATGTCTTTGCAGGAGAGGGAACTGCTCCCACCCGCGGTGAAGCGGCCCCACATCAGCCCTCGTTTTGGAAATGGCCCTGCCCCACATCCCGGTGCCCTTGGACCAAGCTCAGAGCCCCTGCGAGGGCGGCAGGAGGCGGCCGCGGGGAGCCCATCGCCGCGGGGAGCCCATCGCCGCGGGGACCCCGCTGCCCTGGCACTGTCAGACCTGCCGGCCGAGCGGGCACAGGGGCCAGGACTCCCCTGCAAACCCGCCTCCCGGGATGCAGCACTGCACCAGCGCTCCAGCCAGGTAGGACAGACCGATGAGAAACAAATTCGCTCGTTGTGCGGCGGCACTGACCTGCCCATCGCCAGGGCTGGGCGAGGTCCAAGCTGCCACCGTCACCTGATGCGACAGGCGTGCGCGCACGCATTCCGCAGCAGCCTCCCCGCAACCCCCCGCTCCCTCCCTTCCGCAGGAATCCGTGCGTTAGCTGCCCTGACGGCACGGAAGAAGCGCTAGCAGGTGCAGCTATCACCGTTATGTGCTGCCATTTACGTGTGTTTTTATTTCTACAGCTTCTTGCCATTAAAAGCCCATAATTAAGATAATTAGAACAAAGACATTTGCCTTGTAATCAGCACATATTTCAATAAGACATTTTAACTTACAGGCGGAAGTTGTTAACTTATTATTTAAAAAGTGTAACGTATATTGGCAGTACGCTACTGGGGCCAGGGAAGCATCTACAGGTCCAGTTCATTTAGGGCAGTTATTAATTTCTCTTTTGGTCCCTTTCAATTTGACGAACACAGATCAAACCGGCAGGAGCTGGCAGAGCAGATCCCGGTGAGTCAGGGCTGCGGGGAGCCGAGCCGTGCCGCGGCAAAGCGCTGCGTGGTGGCGGCCGGGATCCGCGGAGGGCAGTGCGCTGCGGCGATGTCCTACAGCGAGCGCTTGGGTGGCCTCAAAGCTCTCCAGAAGTCCAGAGAGAGAAATTCTGTCTCTGGGAATTGATTTCTCACTTCACCCGTGTCAAAGGCTGCTCAAAAGAGCTGCTGTCAGCATCCCAGAGTCCACGTGTGCCGGCAGTGACGCCGTCCCCGTGAAGGTCAGTGCCACCCCGGCAGCGGGTGCGCGCAGCCTGGGCGATGCCTGCGGCCGGGCTCCTGTCCGGGACGGGGAGGGATGGAGGCACCGACGTCCGCTCCTGTTCCCCTGACAGCGATGCACAGCGCAGTGCACGTGCCCTCAAGGGCTCTCTGCAGCGAGCAGCCCTTCATTTCCCAGGTTTAAAAATAGTTACAGGCTCTATAAACAACCTTGCACAGAACATGACTTAAAACTTGTTTTTCATCCTCTCTGTGTTCCTCGTGGGAATGAACACTCTGATCTCCCCCTTCTGTGCTTGGTTTACCGCTCTGTGCAGGAGAGGAGCACAAACAATACGGCACATCCAGCACCCAGCCTCACAGAAAGGAAATAATCTATTTATTTATTTCTGCTTCCGTGATGCTCCGAGTTCTTCAGGGGCCGAGATGGAGCAGCTCAGCAGCCACCAGAGAATCGCCTGGAGCCTGTTACCTACCAGGCAGCAGCTTTCCCAAAAAATCTGCTTACAGAGGCCAGACTTTGGCTCTTTCTCAAGAACTCCCTCCAAATCCAAGGTCTGGCTGGCAGTCTCCGTGTTAAGAAACGCTCGGCATTAGCAGTTGTGGAGGTTTTATCTCCTGCTGAAAAGGTATGAATTATGCAGCAGGGCAGTACGCGAGTAGCGGTGTACGAATCACTCAGCGGCACCAGCTCCACTCGCCCGCGGGTCTTCACTGCGGGCTCGTCCTTGCCCCAGGCGCTCCGTCCAGAGCAGGGCTCGGCGCCAGGCCCTGCCAGGGACAGACCCGGGGTCTGCCAGGCGACCGGCGGGACGCAGGCTCCAGTCCCAGCCCCGTGCTGGGCACGCTCCGCCGCCTGCCCCGGCTGCTAACTGCTACCAGCTGCCCGCAAAACGCTGCCGACGCTCTGCCGGCACTGCAAGGGGCTCCCTGGACAGGCAGCGAACGAAATACGTAATCCCATCAACTGCAGTGAGAGTTACAAGCCAATAGTGCCGCTCGTTATTAATTGTGATGATTGAACGAGACCAGAACCCCACCTGTGCTCCTCGAAGGGAAGAGGAGCTGCAGCAAAGTTCCCGAAATGATGCCGTGCTCCCACGTGGCTCCTTACGGAACACTACTTACTCTCGTTGTTTTTCGTGTTTGGTACCAAAATACCAGCTGCAGCTCTCCTGCAAAGCTGTGCGTGTTAGTTAACCTCATTAAATCCTAAGGGATTAGTCAGCTGTTCCTCAACCCCAGAACTGTTAGGAAACATCTAAAGCTCAAAGTTATGTGGCTCGGAAAGTGATTTTCTAATACGCAAACTTCAAAGGAATTTTGAAATCCTGCAGCGTAAGGGAGACAGACTAATGTTAATCCGCCGGAGTGCTGCTTAATGGCCTGTTTAATTTTTGTCTTGGTAGCAGCTGAGCACGCAGGCTGCCTCGCGACAAGCGGGGGTTCAGCCTCGCCTCCAGGCGCCGCATCCCCTCGTGCCACCTCGCTCCTCGCACGCGGATGTCCTTTTCCCATGTGCTGGTACCAGGCATGCGTGGCCACAGCCCCACCTGAGCAGGGTCTGTCCCGGGCCGCGGGTGGGTGACGGGGAGCACGGGGTCCCTGTGCCAGGCCAGGGCCCGTCCCTGTTGCGGCGGCAGAGGCGTTGGCTCGCGGTCAGAGCAGGCGCGTGCCCCACTCCGTGAGGTCGGCAGCGGCCGGCACTGGTGAGCGCCCAGGAGCGCAGGGAGCCGTGCCAGGACAGGGAGGCAGCGTGCCCCCAAGGGCTCCGGGGAGCCCCGACCTCTCCGCAGCGGGGACGAGCCCCGCAGGGACAGGCGCTGCCTTACGGCCTCCAGCCGGGCGAGCTGCCCGCGCCTCCTGAGCCCGCCCTGCACCCGTGTCACGCACGCATCGGGAACCCATCGTCGCGCAGGCTTTGTGGGAACGGCCCTAACTCAAATAAATAATGCTATTAGCTGTGAAATAATGAAGGAATTAAACACTGCCTTTTGAGAGCACAAAGCACCAAAACCCACAAATTAATTAAGCTCCACAGCCCCACTGCGAGACGCAAAGGTAATTGCAGTGATCACGGTGCACGTGGGAAGAGAGGAAGGGTTCGTTGTGGCCGCAGAGGCTCTGCAATGGAGGAGCAGAGGCACGGGGGGCCCGTCAGCCCCAGGGAGCCCCTCCTGCCCCACCTGCCTCTCCTGGGGCTGACAGGGAGTGGGGGGAGCGGGGTTGGCGCGCTGCCGTGCCGAGCCGGGACGGGGATCCCTGGCTCTGACCCCATCCCCACACCTCTCCCTGCCGAATCCCGGGGGCTGGGGCAGAGCTGCTGCAGCCTGCTCGGCCCCCGCAGCCTTGGCGATGCCCCGCTGGGATGCCGCAGAGCGAATCCCAGCTTCCGCGTGCGTAGGGGTTGGAGGATGTTGGCGTAACAGAGCTGGGCAGCAGTGGCAGCCAGCGAGACAGGCTGAATAATGTATTTGCCGGTGTGTTATCAGCTGAGAAGCCTGTCAGTAATAAAAATACACGAGGCGAAGCAAGAGGAGAGGAATGTTTAACTGGATGAGGGCATCCTCCAGGATTCTATGATCCCTGCCACTTAGGCTGGCCCAGTGCAAGGGGGGAGCAGCGCGTCCCTGGCCACGTCTCGGAGGCACAGCTCTGCCCTCGCCGCTGCGCCCCTTGTCCCTGCACCTTTGGTGAGTCGCTGAGCCGCCTCTGCGTGTCCTGGCTGCGGCTTCTTTCATTCACCTCAATACAAAAGGCGCCGTATCGCGCTGGAAATCAGCAAAAGACCCTGGCAGCTCCCGACCCCGGTGCTGGTAACAGACAGCGCCCGAGCCCTCAGGGGCCACCGACCAGCAGGTCACTCTCTTTTCTCTGTTCGTGCTTAGCAAAGCTGGTTTTGAGGACTGACACTGAAAAATGGAGAACCACCACGCTGTCCTTCACAGCCAGGTCGAGCTGAGCCGTGGAACCTGGGAATTGGTATCCATAAAACAGATCCATCAGCAAAGAGTCCCTGCTTTCTGAGAGGGAAATTAATTTTGACATCTTAATTATAAGTCAGAGGAAATGTTGGTGCTGGAATGGTGAGCTTTGAAGATTATTATATTGTCATTATTCATTAATGACTACAAAAGAAAGTAGCTCTCAACGATAATGGTAGAGTATAATGGCAAACCTACAAAGCTTCTGTTGTATCTCATTTGCTCCAAGAGGGTCCTTTGCTGGATAACTGGATAACAGAAACCAGAAGAACTCATCAGGGTTTGCTCCACAGTGACATGTGTTGTTGTATAAACACTGCCAGGAAATGAAGAATCCAGAAAATCTGTCTTATTGTGTGTAGAGCAATAATTTTTAAACAACTGAATGAAAATAGAGCAAGGCTTCCAGAGTTATGGCTGTCGTAACATAGCCGGGGTACTTTTGTCTGGCTTTATGACTGGGCATAGGGAGGCAGGGAGGAAAAAAACCCCAAACTTGGAGAAAGGTGTCTCGGCGGTGCTCCTCAAGGAGCAGTGACACACGTAAACGGCCTCTGACTGTCAGGCTGCCTCTGAAATGTGCTGGAAACCACGGGGAAATGGAGAAACTGTTACCACGTTCTTCACCCACAGCGATACTTCGACGACCCCTCCCCTGAGGTGACGGCTGCTCTGTCAGAGTGCGCCACTCGATTTCTTGTCATAAAATGTAAATCGACTTAAACTCACTGTAAGAAGCTTATGTCAATATGAGCTGTAATTACTGCTGGGACTGTAAAAAAGCTTTCTTTAAAACTTTTATCAAAGTTATTTTGTGTTGTTGTTGCTTTCTGTGATGTCTCTGGATTTTCCAAACAGCAAATAATTCTGCACTTATCTTGGTCCCTTTGATAACATTTGTTATGACAGATTTACTGGGACTTTAACTACATTATTAACATTAATAAAGGAAGAATGAGGACAATCTTTTCTAAATAAGCCTGTAAAAACCTTGCATGCCATTGCTGCTGCTTAAATACTAACCCTGGAAAGACAAGAAATGTATTAATCATAGAGCTTTGTAGAGAGTCGTGTAACCAGATACGAACGATCACATTGCTAGGAATAACCAGCACAGCCAGGCAAGGTGTATTTGCTCAGATGAGGCTTTCTGAAACGTCGAGGCAGTTGGAAGAGATCCGCAAAGTGACAAAGCCGCCTCCGTGTCAACAGCGGCACAACAAGAAGCCGGTTGTGCCAGTCTGAAATCCTCCTGGGGCTCGGGGAGCGACCCCGGCGCAGGCTGGCACGCAGGATGCACTCGCAGGGGCAGGTGACCGGTTCCCCCAAACACAGGAGGGGCAGGAGATGTGTTTGCTCCTCCCTTGTTCCGTTTTCTAGAATAAAGAAAACTGTCAGTGTGTTGTTGCAGCTCAGACCCCCTCTCCTCCCCCTCTCTGCCAACAGGATCGGTGTGGGGGAGAGGGCAGGACGGCGTCCCAGCCCCATCACTGTTCACACCCATCTTCGTTGCTGTGACAGAAGTAGTTTGTCTCTGAAGGACAAGAGCAGGCTCTGGTATGGCCTGCAAATGACTGTAGGACTCTCGGGGTCCTGGAAGGCAAGGACTTCAGGAGTGGGCATCTGCTCTCAAGAAATGGGATTCTGCTGCTGCACTCTCCAGGGAAGTTTGTGTATGGACACAGCGCGCTCGTAGTGCTGCTCCATGAGCTTGGTCTGCTCCCCCTTGCTTCCCCGGCTGCTCACGTGGCTGATACCCAGTCAGGAGAGAGAAAGGGACTGGGGAAAGGAGCAGGAATCAGAGGAGCTGGGGATTACATTTATCCGGCAGAGACTGGGACAAGCTTTTGGACCGTGTCAGCGATCCCAAATCCCTGTGAACGGGGCTATAAAACTTGACAAGGCTGCTTGACAAGGCTGCTACAGATATTTCAGATCCTATTAAAGATGTAAAACCGCTGACAGAGCTGAACTGCTTAGAGATGTAGGTTTACAGGCACCTGACCCGCTCACTCGGCTGCTGGTGACGTAGGTGACACCAGGGAGAGGGTTCAAGCACGGGGTTTTGGTGGGTGATGATCAGACGCAAACGGAGAGAAATGGCTGGATGGATGAGCACGGTAAAACATCACCAAACCAATACCTTCTGCTGTTTCTGACAAAAAGCCTTGTGGCCACTTGTGAAAGGGTCCCAGCGCCTCAGCACGGCAAAGGGGGGACATCTCCCCTCAGCGATGCAGAAAGGAGAGCACCACATGAGGGGACCGGCAGGGATCAGGTCAGTTCTCACCACGAGCTGGGATGCGCCATTTCCCAAATGCGCCCTGGCTGCAAACGCCGGACGACCTCTGCGGGCGCTCTGCCACCGCAGCTCCCTGCCACCGCTCCCTTGGCCCCGCCGCTTGCCTACGTGCTGCGCGGCGCCTCAGTCCTGCTTGCCTCCCCGAGCCAGGCCAGAGCATCCCACTGGTCTGCTCCAGCCCTGATTTTCCTGCAAAGCACTGAGCTCTAGACCCAGACTTAAACGCTCCGTTACCCCTTGTAGGCTCCAAATCCAGTACATGGCCTTCAAACCCGTGCTTGGCTGAGATTCTGTATGGCTGCATGGCTCACAGTTCCCTGACCGGGCTTTTATCCCCACTTTGCATTCCCTGGCATCTGCAGCGCTTGCTCGCATTGCGCTGCAGACGTTTTGTGTGCGTCCCAGCGCGAGCGGCTGAGGGGTATTTGCATAGGCTGCTGCTTTATTCACTTTGACAAGTCCTCTTAGTTCGTCTTGCCAACTCTTATACTGAAAGCCGCAGCAGCAACCAGCCGCGCTTGCAGCAGGCGTATGTGGGGCAATCTCTGTAGTTACTTTTTTTTTAATTCTGGAAGTTTTGACTCTTAAGGGTGCACTGCACAGGAAACAGCAAAGGAGATGAAAAGTGCTCGAGAGCACGTTACTGTGTGCTGCGTACGGATCTGCGTTACAGCCGCTGGTGGAGGTTACTTCCCCTCTTTCAGCAGTGCCCTGTTTGTTCTCCTTTCCCCCCATTTTTTTTTCCAGCTGGAGGATAACTGAACACTGCTGTCATTGTGCAAAGCATCTACAGCACAGGTCAGCGGCAGACTCAACAGTTGTCCAAGCGTTTAACCTGTTGGCAGATGCTTGCGTCCAGCACGCAAACCAAGCAAACCATTTGATGTCATTTTTTTTTTTTCATGTTCTCTACTGCAGGGATCCGCCTGTATACAGCCTCCTTTGTGGAGGTTTCTTTCATTTTATGAGCAGTAGTTTAAAGGAATTTGTGGTGTTTCAGGTATGAAATATTGTTGACTGTGTAGCTGGGAAGCTGAGGCATTCAGAGGATCTGACCTGATAATTAAATTACTGTGAAGTCTTGGTCAAAACATAGTAAATTCCCAGACCAAGGCTCCTGTCATTTGAAAACTTTGTGTGATTATTTACGAGACATTCAACGCCCATGGTATGTAATGATCACTAGTTAACATCTTCCTTGCTCAAGGGTGTTTTTTTATTTGCAGAAGAGGGGCAGGGAGAGGACACAACACGGTGTGAATGCCCTTCTTGCTGGTATTGCTTCTCGTCAGCGTGCCGTGGCAATGCGTGTGTTAAATACAGGCAGATTGATGAAGTGGCTTTGTATGGGTGCAGCGCCCACTGATGCTGATCCTCAGCCTGCTGGGCTGAAACTTCTCCGTCCCAGGTGAGGAGTCCAGTGCGGGCTCACACAGATCTCTGTTAATACCTGGGTTTATACTGCAAGGTTTTTTGGAGCTTGATGAAATTCCCTGGTAAGATCTGCTTGCGGGGCAGCTTTTCCTCCTGTACAAGTTAATTTGTGATGTGTTTAAAAGCTTGCCTTCTGATAACTGTATCCTAGGGTCACACAGTTTTCAAGTAGACAGTCCTGGATACGTCTGTCCACAGAACAGCAAGTGCCTGGCGTTGAACAAGAGTTGAACAACCGTGATTTGTTTATGCTGCCTTAGAGGCATGCAGCTCAATGAATAATTTGTTATCCCGTGTTTGAGACGAGTGCTTCTGTCAGGGAGGAACACTGTACCTACCACTCCTCCCTGGCAACTATTTTTGTTTTCCGCCGCTGCGGCGCAGTCAGCCATCACCGCTGGCTGCCCCAGCAGCTCTCCAGCGCTGTGGTCGGGCCGTGGTGGTGAGACAGCCAGAGCCCTGCGTGCCCCGGCGCTGGGAGCCAGAACGTAACGCGCTGCTGCACACGCAGGTGTCTGCACGCTGCTCTGGGCAGGTGCACCCTGCTTTTGTGTCTTTGTGTCTGTACGTCCTGCGTGGGTACTCTGCCCCTGGCTGGGTTCCTCCCTGCGCGCGCAGCACCGCTGAACTGCGCGTGGCACAGCCAGCGGCACTGCAAGCACTGGGCGCTGGGAGAAGGACTGCGGAGGGGCCCCAGTGTGACACCGCAGTTCCCTTTCTGTCCTCTTCGGGAAAGTGTGTCTTCACGCTCTAATTGAACAGCAGTCTGACATGTTTTTGCTGTTTTGATTGCCTTTGAACTTTGGCAGTGTGATAAACAAACTTTCCTTCCCTGCCTACCGAGAGGGTGCCCTGCCCTGAAGCAGTCTCGTCCCTCAGCTCCGACGTGGCAGAGCTCAGCACCCTGCTTTCACGCATCGGCACGTGCGCTGGTGCCAGTCGCAGGGAGCAACGGCAGCTGCCGCGGCAGGGTGGGAGATGAACTGGAGATGCTGGAGCACCGATGGCCCCTTTTAGCTCGCTGGGATTTCAAACACTAGTCTCAGTAAACAGGCAGTTCCTCACACCGCGGCAGGCTGGGGCTGGCGGGGGTGCGTAGCACGTTCCGTCTGATCGCTGCGAGGTGGTGCGGGCACTTCGCATCTCTGCTGCAATGAGAAATCAGAAGGGAGGAGGGAAAGGGGACGAGTGTACTCGTCATCATGTGGCATAAGTGAGAGTTCCAATTGTCCGTCAGTCCCCAAGCAGTTTGTGCGTGTTTCCAAGCTTGCTCACGGCAGGACAATAAAGCAGGTCCTGTGGGGTGAGGTGCGCTGCGTGGCGTGGGCTGCCCCAAAACATCAGGGTGGCCTGGGGGGGCTGCCCCATCTCCAGCAACGTGCACCCCTGAGGGGTGCAGCGGCCCCAGCAGAGGTGGCACCGGGGACCCCAGGCCCAAGGAGCCCTGCGGGCAGTGGTCACGGTCTGGGAGGCTTTGCACATCTGGATTTGCACGGAGCCAGTGCATCCGCACCCCGGGCACTGGCGAGGAGGCGGGTGGTGTGAGAGATGCTGAGAAAATAAACACCTTCAGCACTGTTTACTCTCTCGGAACACAATGAGCCTGAAAGGTAAACGTGCAGCTCCAGAGAGGATTATTGTTCGGATGATGTATAACTAACCTGCGCAACTTGCGGAGGTGGGGAGCTTCATAAAATTTACAAAGGATTAGGCAGCTTTTTTTGGCTTTAAATTTATATTGAGCATGCTGTTAAAGACAACAGGGTTTTCACTAAAGCAACAGCCGCTTCATGACCAGCTTTTGTTATTAGCATTATTAGCTAGCACATCAAGCCCAGCATTTCTGAAGCTGTCTCCCGTTTCAGGTGTGTAAACACAGCAGGGATCTCACGCCGAGGTCTGAAAGTCGCAGCCAGTGAAAAGCCCTCAGTTTAGGGGATGGATAAACTGCTGACCCTGGAGCTGAAGGACACTCATCTCCTTGAGATGTCCGTGCTGCTTACACATGACTGCGTGTGTTCTCTGGAACGTCGGGCACAGGCCACTGTCAGCGGCTCACCAATTACGGATCATGTCTGGTGTCACAATTCCCGTGTGAAATATTGCAGTTGGTTTTAAATAATGTGACAGTGTCCCTTTTAATGTCCAGATCGTGAACACCACAAAGCTTTCAGCCTTCTTGCTTCCATTCTGCAAGAGTGAAAGGAAATTTATCTCAGGCAGTTTTTTCCATGGCTGTTGGCTGACAGCCCGATGTACCTCAAATAGCACCGCACGCCACGAGCTAAACCTGCGCCTGCTGCTACTCCATTAGTGCCGGAGGCACTACACCGCAGATGTATGGGGAGCATTTGGTTAATGTCCCCAAACGAGTTCAGATTACATTGTTTTACCCCAACAAGCACAGCTCTATTATAAGATTGGTGTTCTTCTAACTTATTTTCTTGCTTTTTTTATAATAGCTACTGTGTAAGTCATAGGCTAATGGGACTTAAAGGTAGAGGAATCTGCAAAAAAAACTGGAAAACACCTTGTAGCAGAAGTTACTGGTGTTTGTTATGAGCAGGTTTCTCGCTGGTTTCTGTACTATGCAGAAATTAACCACTTGCTGCTATTTACCACTGCAAAACATTCCATGTGGAAACGCGATAGTTCTAACACACGCCATTGTGCAAACAGAGGTGAACACAGGGACACGGCAATGGAAACAAAAATCCATTGTTTTACAACTCAGCAAACATTCTTTGCACTCTGCAGATACCGGCTTCCTCATTTCCTCCTGCGCGAAGGGAAGGAGTATCTGAGTTACGCCAAGTCACACCTCTGTATTTGCAAACAACGGCAATGCTCCACCTTCTCGGGACTCGGGGTTTAATGCAGCCTGGCAGCTCCGCGAGGACCGCAGCCCACGGGCACAGCTGGAGCCTTCAGGAACTCCTGAAACACCACGACGGCAAAAAGGCTTGCGGTGGAAATTCAGCCTCTGAGTAAGAGAAAAACAATTGAAGAGGACTGGGCAGGGAAATTGTCGCTTTGAACCATAAGGCTTTCAAAGGATTAATGTTCAGCTTTTAGCATGGTGACATTGATTTTGACCGAACTTTCCTGTGGTCAGTAGTTTTTGGGGTGTCAGGTGTCAAACAGCCCCGCTGTGCGCCCAGACGCCGCGGCGTTCCTAGCGCGTACGTGGTGTGCGACCAGCGCGAGCCAGTTGCTGACTGCAATCTTCGATACGCATCCACATAAAAGAGCTCATCCGGAGAGCAAACGCCCCGGAGTTGTGTTTTCCGGTTGAAAACACCTCTTCGGGGTGATGCCTAAGTCGTAGCCGTGGTTTTGGCCTCCGCTTCGGCCCGGCGCGCCCTGAACCAACGCGCCCCAGCAGCGGCAGCCACGCGGCCTTCCGCGCCTTCGCGGGCGCCCAACGCGAACCCGGGAGGCGGCGGGGAGCCGCGGGCGCTCAGCCCGCCCGGGCACGCACCGGAGAGGGGCCGGCGGCGGGGCGGGCGGCAGCCTGGACCCCCAGCGCGGGCCCGGGGGGTCCGGCTGCGGGGGCTCCCGGCCGAGCCGCGCCCTGGCTGGGGGCTGCTCCCGGCCGAGGG
>WHYT01015414.1:299127-337219 GCA_009806455.1 Tetrax tetrax
TCCGGGGCCCTGGCGCCCGTGCGGGCCCGGCGGAACGGGCGGCGGTCGGGGCCGGGCGGAGGCTTCGGGGGCCCCGTCGCTGCCCGGGGGCCCTGGGCCGCCGCCGGGTCTCTGCGTGTGTGCGCGGGAGCGGCTCGCCGGCCGTCCGGTGGGCCCGGTTCAGGATTCCTCGTGGTGCTCGCAGGAACCGCTGCCGAGAGCCGGGTGAGGGGCGGCGGTAAGCGGCCGAGGTAGGGAGGGTGGGAGCGTGGCTTGCGAGCCTGCGGTCGCCGCATCCTGCTGGTTTCTAGTTTGCCGAAGCCAGACACCGAGAGCAGACTCGGGGTGTTCTTTTTGCATAGACTTGGATTAATTTTGAGTACCCTTTAATTAGCTAATGATATCAGATCATTGTGGTAAGATCTTCTTTATCAACGTGCCTGTCAAATGTCAAGTTACTGCTGAATAGTGGCACCTGCAGTCCTATGAGCTAATGATTCACAGTGTAACGAGCTTCAGACGTTCCTGGTCAGGCAGTCCAGGTGTGAGCGTGATGCGTTACAAGAAACTGTCTTTGGTAAAACCGTTTTTCTCTGCATCCCAACTGATACCGGCATTTCCATGACTGAAATCTGTAATATTCTTGTACAGCTTCTTTGTTTAACGCCCATCTTGTATGTTTTCCGTAACTGCTGGGTTGCTGTTTGACTAGTTAGTACATTTTTTAGATCAGTTTCTCCTTGTTTGACTGCTAACGAAAAATCATCTTCTATATAGAGACTGGGCAGTTGGTCATGCTGCATGTCGCCTGTTAAACAAATTTTAAAAAATGCAGCAGACAACAAATCCGCACCTTAAAAGCATGTACACCAGCCTGGTAGGCTTTGAAAGATACCTTTACTTACAAAATTGGAAATCTCATCTGAATTAGGAAAATATAAAAGAAAAACTGCTGCAAATTAAATAGAAAATAAGAGGATTAAAATATTGAGGAACAAATTGTTGAAGATAAAAAACAATGATAAATCTCTTTTAAAAAGCAAAAGCTCATGGAAGATGAAACTGTAGTTAGAGGATCAAAGGCATTTCTTTTGTTTACCGTGGAGGGAAATAGGGATGTTCCTGCGCTGGGACTTGCCATAGCAGAGAGAGAGCCCAAACTGTCAAGATAAAGCCGGCAGAAGTGTCCTTAGAAGAAATTGATACCGTGAACAGTAGAAAATAGCCAGAGCCGGGCGATGTTCGTTAGGAGTTCCAAATATGAAGTTCTAAACATTCATGTCTTGCCTGTTCCTTAAATCACCCATGGTGTCGGAAGGGGTGGCGGGGGGGAATGTGGTACCGACGGGAAAAGGGTCCAGAGGATCAACAGGACTGACTTCTGATTCCAGCAAGCTGCTGAAACTATCAGGCATGTGAATAAATACCATCTAGTGAGGAGAGTGTGTTCCTTTTCGGAAGAAAGTCTGTTGGCTTTCAAAGGTTTGCCAGCTGGTTTACTCAAATCCAGGTTTTTTGGGGCGATGGATTTTTAGTAGGCTTCCAGCAAGGTATCGATGGACTTTGAATAAGGCTCTCAGCGAGTGAGCGCTGTGTGGCTGCTGAGAGGTAAGAGCAGAATTCTCCGGTGGGTTAGTAACTGGTTAAAATACAGGAATGGTTTTCTCAACAGAAGGAAGCTACTGCTGGAGTCTTGCAAAGACCTGTGCTGTTTAGCATAGTCATCCAGAGCTTGTAAACTGAGTGCTAGGTTGAGTTGTAAAAAGAGAACTAGCATTTTTTATGCTGATTTTACGTAAGTTTTGGAACAAATCAAACTGAAGCTTCAGATCCAGCAATTTTTCCCATACTGGAACATGATGCAAGCTTATTTACCACATCAGATTATTTTTGCAGTCATTTTCTGTCTTAGTGTCCTTAAATACAGTATTTTGAAGCGTACTGGTTTCTTGGTTGTTTTTTTCCCGAGACTGCCACAGTAGCTCTCCGTGGCAGCATTCCGCTTAGGGCATGTGCAATTAGGAAAGTTGTTGACAAGGCGTTCTCTGTGCAGACCTGTGACTTTGAACTTGGCTTCCCTTCTGCCCCTTGTGACCCGGAGCCGTCCAGACTTGCTGACCTTGGGGAGGCAGCCAGGGAGATGCGCGGCGTTGTGTGGGGTGGGTGGTGGTGGTGAAGGGAGTGAGGGCTGGGCAGCTGGCGGTCCATCGTGCGCTCGTAATGTGTCTGAATTCTGGAGACCCTTAATGGCATTACTGGTTTTAAGGTCCCGTGCTTTGTGGTTTTCTCCAGTCAAAACTGCTCTCTCTCAAATTAACCCTCATGGCAAAAGGTGTGGAGTGGTTCTGCCAGCAGGCCTCTGCGTGCTCAGTGACACTGAGTGCTATGAGGACAGAAGTCTGCGGGGATCCAGCTTCAGGGGTCTTCACCACCACAGTGAGGAGTTTGTTGCCTTGCCTCTGAGTTTTAGGGTGTGTGTAAAGCCTTGAAGCTGGTCATGGTCTGCCTCTGCATTTTAGAAGTGCAACTTTGGTGTTTAAGAGCTGGCTCTGTCTTCCAGGTGAAGTCTGCGCAGTGTCCCGGTGGCATTGAACAGCATGTTGGGGGGCTGGGCTGCTTTGTTCCGAGCAGTGATGCAGTCCTTCATTAAAGGCAGTAACAGCTTTAGTTGACAGAAGTAAAATCTGCCTGTGAAACTTCTAGCAAGCTCATGGAAAATCTAAAATGGAAATTTCAAGATGCTGTTTAGTCTTGTTTGATAAGACACTTGAAAAATGAATGTTAATTTGAACGCCATCTGTTAACTGCACATCACAAATGATGGACCATTTTGTGGAGGAGGAAATTTGTCCTGCCCTTTCTCACACTCTGCTTTACTTGCTGAGGAGGGAGAACAAGAGCGGTGTGCCGCGGCCGGGGATGAGCGTCGTCGGTGCCGCAGGTGTGCCCCAGGCGAGCTCTGGCCCAGCGCGTGCAGACTACCTGGAAGGTCTTCGGTCTCCAGCTCTCTGCCAGCGTACCTGGGCTGGTGCTGGGACCCGAGCTGCCTACACAAAGACACCCCTGCATTCTGGTTGATGTTTGGGATTATAACCGTACCTTTATTTTTGGATAACTCATCGTCATCTCGATCTGACGAGCTAAGCGGCAGTGCAGAGATGAGGCTTGTGGAGCGATGGGATGTTTGTATGTATGTGCACGCATGCTGATGCGGGCCGGCTCAGCGTAATGAGCACATTTGTATTTTAGCCACACTTGGTGAGTGCTGGTTTCCAGCTAATCGTCTGCTTACGTGCATCCAAATGATGGCTGCCAGGTGGCTCAAGGACCTTCCCTGTCCACTGTTACTGGGATTAGTACGTTAGCCTTGGAACTAGCTGGTGCTGCTGCAGATTCTTCTGTTTCTGTTAAGGAAAAACAAAAGCATTTTGCTTTAGTCAAATCCATTGTCGGTGAGTGTGAAGTTCCTTCTCTGAAGGATGCACCTACTAGTGCACATGGCATACAGCTCTAGCCAGAAGGATGTTTGTGTGTGCAGGCGAGCCTGCTTGCTGGAGTACTCGTAAATACAACTCTGAATGCCTTCTTTCTTCATAGCAGCATGGTAGCCAAAATACATCACACTAGGTTGCGGGCTTAAAGTAAGAAAAATTACTGATTATCTGCAAGTTCCTCTTTCTGCAGCCTGAGTTGCCAGATACTACGTAGGAAGGAATGTGTCTCCCTTCCAAACTAAGGAGCTTTGATGAATACAGCTACTCTGTGGCAATTATTATGGTTTCGTGGCCGCTATAACTAGCCTCTGGGAAGAAATGGGCAGAGTCCTGTAATCTGCTTTGAAGAGTCTTTTTGCACTTGAGAAGTGCTTCCAGAGCACGTAGTTTTGTCCCTTGGTTATTGAGAGAATGCCTGTTGGTTCCATTGCGTCAAAACTGGTCTTTAATTAAAAAATGCAGCAAGATTTAAAATGATGACAAGTTCCCTACAGACTACGCTATCTTCACGCTCTCAGTGCTCCTGAAGCTGTTAAACCTTGGTTTCTGAAGTATTTGTTTCACAGCTGACTTCCACAGTTGTGGCTGGAGCTGTTCCTCTGACCGGGTTTGTATTCGTTGTCTCCGGCCTGGATTCCCTGGCCTGCAGTTACGTGTTGGTTTGTGCTTTGATGTTTTTTTTTCTCCCAGCTGGGGCACGAGGAGGACTTCCCAGCTCATGTTCACAGAACTCATCGGGTCTTCATTTTTCAGTCCTTCACGCGGTTTACAATACATAGTCCAGAGCTGATGCGCGTTGCCACTTTGCGTGCGCTCAGCTATCTCTGCAGCCTTTCGACGTGACATGTCTAACTACTTCAGATCTGTTGTTTTATCTGAATTGTGATGCATAAATACAGAGAATGAGATGATTGGCAGGTGGATGTAGTACGCTGAAGTTCTTAGTACCAAACTAATTTTTTTCGAGTCAGTGTCTTTCTCTAAATCACGTAGTGCTCTTTCGACTTGAGAATCTTTAAGCTAGCAAGGCCTTATGTTATCAAAACACCCTCCTGATCAAAATCTAGTACAGGCTTACAAGATGACAGCTTATTGCTGGATGCATTTTCTCACTGAGTGTAAAATTGCGTGTTGATTGATCCCTCGTGCCCGCATTACCGACAGGAGTCAAAGGAAATGTTTGGAGATGGTGCACGGGGGTCCCTTCTCTGGAGCAGAATGAATGAAGTCGGTGATGACAAATACAGTGACTCAGATCAGGGTTTGGCACACGAGACACAATACTCAAAGCTGAGTATATATAAGACTCATTTACATTTTCTCTTGTGCTTGAGGTGGGTACAAAGCCTCGATGTCGGGGGAAACGCTTGCGTGTTTGGCAATTAAGGCAGAGAGGGCACGCCACACTCTGAGGCTGTTTTCACGAAATCAGTTGAATTCTAAATGTGCCGTGGTAAAACAGAGATCAGAGTACACACTAGGATAATTTTGCCTCTCAGAGGAAAGGCATTACCCTAATTCTGTGTTCTCTGGAAGCTGGCAGCAGGCCAGCCCGGTGATTAAACAGACTGATGTGTTACTCGGCTCATCGGAGGAGCTGAGGCAGCCAGCGTGGGTCCTTCAGTCCGTGGTGCGCGTTGGCTGGGGAGCTGCTGGATGCTGGCCTGGACAGCTGCCCTCCATGCTTAGGGTGCGTGGGGAACTGATCCAAAAGAAGAAAAGGTCGATTCATTTTGCCGCACCAAGAAAAGCCCTAAACGTACAGGGCTGCTATAATGAATGCGTAGGGTATCCCAGCTTCAGGGAACTGGGCAGGAGACAGATGAGCAGTCTTGAAAAAGACAACTGAGCAGGAAGCGCTTTCTGCTGGGGCTGTCATTTCTCTGAAGCGCTGGCAGTAGCACCGATGTCCCGTAGCAGCTCGAGGGCCAACTCGTGTGGGAAGCTGTTAGCTTGCGTCTCAGGTGCGTGGATGCAGAGGGCTGTCGGGCACCTGCCAGGGGATGGGTGTTGGGACGTGCGTGTAACGTAGAATCTTGTTTCTCATATGCATCTTATCTATAGAGGTGTTATTCTTGGCACGGAACATGCTGCCTTTCCCTTTCACATACTCCTTTGTTTAAATTGTACCGCGATGAGTACCGTGTTAATGATTTCACCATAAATGCTTTCTAATTATTCTGCTCTTTCTTGGTGTGTTAGTTTCAAATGATAACGAGGCCTCATGTGGCTTTTGCTACTGCGCTACTTAACACCGTGGTTTTAATTTGTACTTCTCTGTTCCCTTCAGGAGAGCCATGCTCTTCCCCGTACCATTTGACGTCTCTCGGGAGAGACCCGGTAGAGTAGCGCAGAGTAGGCCAGCGTTACCTGGAGCTGGTGGCCCAGCGGCAGCGCAGTCGCTGCTGTTCTGGCTTGCCAGCTGCCACGGCCGCCTCCCCTGCATCCGCGTTCCCTGCTTTGGAGGAGTGGGACTTTCACTAGAACTGAACAACCAAGCGCTTCTCTTCCAGTTATTCCTGGAAGGAAATTTTCTCATTCAGGTAGACAATTTTGATTGAAATTCTTGCATATATGTTTATGTTGCTTTTCTATCAAAAAAAAAAAAAAAAGGCTTACGTGCCAGCATAGAACTTCTTAAAAATGCTTGGAACTGTAACTCTGCCACTTCTCTGCAATGGCAGGAGGCTTTCTCTTCTGTGTGAATGAAGCCAAGAGTGAAATGAACACGAACCTTTATTTGAAGCCATGATTTCAACAGCAGATTTCTTCGTAATTTTTTTTCTTGGTATTTGTCTTGAATTCTTGACTGGCTTTAATAAAATGCTAGTCAGTTGTAGAAGATGGTTTTTATTGTTCTCAGAAGATACAATTTCCTTTTTTCTTTTTTTTTTAAAGAATTTTCGTTTTGCTTTTATAAGAAAAGACACTTTAAACTGTCTTTTTAGAAAGTTCTTGAAGTAAACAAGCTGTGCTTTTGTAACTTGCTATGCACCACGCTCCTCTATTACTGAAACATGTGCTTCAAGATATTTTTCAGTTGATAATTCTTGAAAAAAAATCTTAAAATGTAACAAGGATTGTGCATGCAATTTGACAGCTGAAAAAATTACTCTAGTTTTGATTATTGCTCCGGTTTAAGATCTTTGAATTCATTCTTCTGGTTCTTGTTTTTAATTCATGATGCTCCCTTTTAAGAAATATCTTGTCGCATTTATGGGCTGTTAGTTAAATCACATCTTGTTCCCTGTATGGGAACAATTTTCTTCTTCAAAGCAATAGTATTCCTGAGAGTACTAGATTTGGGTTAAAAAAAAAAATGAGCTCTTTGTATTTGAGAGTAAGGTCCTTATTTAGTTGTGCTGAACAGAATGTGACGGGAAAATGCAGTAGAAAAATTGCAGACTGTATTGATCTGTTGCACAGTCATCGAAACCAGAATCCTAAGCAATTAATCTTCTTGGTTGCTAATTGGTGTTTGAATCTGTGTTAAATTAATCTTGTCTGGGCCCTCAGCGGGAGCAGGAGCTGCTCCCAGGTGAGGTACCAGCAGTAGTTGAGTACAAGGGGCTGGCTTCCCAGCTGATGGGTTTAAAGGCAAGAGCAGATAGTTCTGGTGGAAAGGGGAGCGTCCTAGGAAGGGTGTCTGTCGGTGTGGCGTCGAGGAGGCGGCAGAGGCACCAGTGGAGAAAAGGGCATTGCCACCGTGGGTACAGCACCACGGGACGCGGGGGTTGACGTTCATCTTCCCATGTCACTGGTAGAACCCACGGACAGCTGTCCCGCAGCGCTGCTGCTCGCGATGCCGTACGGCTGGCTGCGCGTAGCCCTGTTCTGTGGTGATGTAGGTGTAGCTCTCTATGAAGTACAGTCATAGCAATCTTTTGTTAAAGCTTACGTCACTGTGCTTTTTCTTGTCGTCTGCTAATTCCGCATGTTAATGCCATGATCTTAGGTGGAAATGTAACTTCACTTGCAAAGCATGCAGGGCTTGTCAGACATAACCCGGGCTTTCTCTGACTGAGCTTTTTAAAGCGTCTTTTCATAACTGCCTTTAAAAATACTCCCTTAAAGCTGCTTTTCCAGTGTTTCTTAGACCTGTAATCTTTCATGAAATGTTGGTTACTCTCAATTGGATGTAACTTCTTCAAATTGAAAATCACTGGTGTGTTTACTATCCGTCCTGTGTCACTCTTCACCTGCTGAATGGTAGTCTAGTTTGTGTACCTTGATCCATTGTAAATTATTTTCCTGAAATACGAGTAAGAAGTTAATTCCTTTAAGATTGCCATATCTCTTCAGTTACCTATATAAAAAATGTCAAGCTTGACTTCTTGCTCTATCAGATTGTGCCACACTTGAATTGTGTTCCACTTCAGGGCTGTTTCATTACTGACTTTTTGTAATAAATGCAATCAGACTAACAGCTGGTGTCTTATGAATATGGATTGTGGATGCTATCTAAACATCAGAAGTGTTCTGGTTTTTGGTGTCTAGAAATGCATTGTTTCCATCTGCATGACAATGAAGTGTTTTTTTAAAAAAGGTGGTAAAGACAATCAACAAGGTTAATGTGATCGTGTGAATTACCTTTTACTAAAGTTGTCTCTTCTTAAATCCACTGCATTTGGAAAAAGAGAAAATAAATTCTTACAAATGCAGACTGCTATTCTCCTAACGTGAGAACCTAACTCAAAATCTGACTGCAATAGTGTGATGGGTTAGCCTGACCCCAAAATACACCAGCTGCTGAGAGGAAAATTAACTCCATCCCTGCTGAAACTAGGACAAGTAGTTGTGTTGCATTTGTACAAACCTGTGTATGTCTGGTGAGGCTGGGACCGCGCAGGACCGGCTGGCACGGGGTGCTCAGGAGAGGCCAGCAGCATCAACTCGTCTGTTCTGTGGCGCAGGGGCCGGAGCTGGAGCCTGTGGGGCAGGTCGGATCCGGTGGGGAGCAAGCTGGTGTTGCTGGCTTCTGCAAATAGTGTTAGGGAGTACTGTGAGGATGACTGCTCGCCTTATCTCAAAGAATCAGGAGTAGAGAAGATGCAAAGAAAGAGATCGCCAGCCTGGAAAAAACTCTCGTGCGGTGAGACAGAAGGATGGAATTACAACCCAAAGGAAATAAGTACGCGGAGTGGGAATATGCAATAAGGGTACAAAAAAAGCAGGATTAGGAGTTTGCAGAAGTACAACATGGTAGCCCCCAGCAGCTCATCCCTGATAGCAGGAAATGTGTTTTCAGATGTGTAAGGTGCCCGGGCAGTCCCTGGAGTCGGGTTCAACAAGGTTCAGTAACCATTTGGACTTTGCCGTGTAGTGTTTACTGTTCTAGCGACCCCTACACCCTACGCAGTGGCTGTGTGTGGGGTGGCACAGATGTTCAGGTTTTTCTGATTTGGTCCCAGTATCCCTCCAAACTGAAGGCATGGAAACGCCTCCCATATGTGCTGGGTGTTATTTCAAACTTTATGGTTTTGTTGGCAAAGTGGGAGCTGTAGGAGCCCGTGGAGGCCCTGCACCTCTGGCCACCTCTGCTGGGGTGAAGCTCGTCCCCTCCAAGTGCACTCACCTGGGACAGGGGCATGTCTGCTTTTGTCTGCGTAAGTGTCCTGGGGGGACTAGAGACATTTCCATCGAGGGGCCGTAGGGGTTTGTGTGACTGAGTGTTCATATACTGCTGGGTGTCACCTGCGCTCCTCGGGTGAAGTGGGGACATGGCCATCCTCCGTCCTTCCTATAATATAAATATATATAAATATACTATAAATATAATAAATATATATATGTACATATATATATACACACACACACACACACACACACACACACACACACACAAACTCCTGTATCTGTTTGGGGCTGGAGAGTGTGTTGGTCTGAGACAGGGCAAGGACAAGCTCGGCACAGGTGCCTTTGAACGAGCTCTCCAGCTGCAGCAGAGGCCCAGGGCCTCCTTGCTGCTGGGCGCCAGCGCGCGGAGCGTGGGCAGGCTGTGCTGGGCACCCGTGGCCAGCGTGCGGAGCATGGGCAGGCTGTGCTGGGCACCCATGGCCAGCGCGCAGAGCGTGGGCAGGCTGTGCTGGGCACCCATGGCCAGCGCACGGAGCGTGGGCAGGCTGCGCTGGGTGGGTGGGCTGTGCTGGGTGGGCAGGCTGCATGCCTGGGGAGGGCTGCGTCGCGCGGGTGGCCTGTGCAGCAGGCTCTGGCCCAGTGGAGCCTGACGTGTTTGCTTTGCAGGGTGTGTTGGTCGTTTCTCGTCGCTAGCGTGCCTCGCAGCTGTTCAGGTGAGACATTTGGCACGGGCGCAGCAAGCTGTCCTGCTGGGCCGCCCGTCCCACGGCGTCCAGCGCTGTGTGCTGCAGGGCTGCTGCCAGGGCGCGGGGCGGCTGCCCCAGGGCTGCTGCGAGTGCTGCAACACAGGGGGTGGCTGCAGATGTGAGAGATGGCCTGGGCCTTTCCAGGGTGGATTTATGAAGCTTATTAACAATAGGAAATAAAGAATTGGAAATACTTTTTTTTGTTTTTAAAGAAAGCACTCTTCTTTAAAACAATCATTCGAGCACTTGGAAGGTGTGAATCGGGGTGATGTTTACTCGGTTCTGGATTCTTGGCTTGCAGATTTACAACATGCTGTACCTGTCTGCGGACTGTTGCAGGTTTACATAAAAATAAGTCCAGAAGTTTAACTCAAGGTGCATCACAGACTAGACATCATAGTCATTTAAAAGAAAAAAGGAGCTCCCTTCCTCGCCAACCCCACTAAAAACACACACGCGTTTTAAGGCCTGACCATTAGACGTTTCATTTCTTTGTAGTGCAAATAGGACTAAAGATCTAATGTCTTACACATAAAAATGAATGGTTGGTGTCTTCCAGTGGTGTTTGCCTCCTGGTAATGAAATGCAGTTGGAGCTACACAGCATCAGCCGGTTTCTCTGAGATATGAAGACCACCAAAGGCCATTTTGAATTTTAAAAATACACGTCAGGAGATCTGTGCAGTCATCTGCCAGAAATTACTCTGAAAACCAGCCACCGATACTTGGTCGTTTAGCCTGTATATCGAGCTTTGAATGGAGAGAATATAAAGGAATGCATTTACTGCTGAGGTTCTCTGAAATGCCCCAGCTGCCTTTGCCAGAGGGTTTTTGATAAAACATTTGGGGAGAAATTAATTTCCCTTGGATTAGGACTGTTTGAATTGCTCTCAAATACAACTCTGAATGTTCGCTATTGTGTTTTGAGATTCAAATTGTGTCCCTTCTGTTAAGGACTGTTTTAGCATGCAGGCGAGGATGGAGCGTGCGATTTGGGAACCGTTTTGCCAGGACTCATCTGCTTGCCCCTTGAGTGCCAGCTCTTGCATGCTCTGTGGGCAGGATGGGGCATGCTGGTGTGGGGAGAGGGGAAGTGCCGTGAGCAGCCTCCAGCTTGGCCTCTGGAAGTCCACGGTTGCCAGTTTCTTCTGGCGTCCTCTCTGTCCGTGGCGTGAGGCTGCCTGCTCGGGTCCTCCTTGCCCTCGGCTTGCAGAAGGCGCAGGTCGCTCAACGTGCTCTTCTGCAGCTGGCGGCTGGGCGGGCAGCAGCGCCAGTGCCGAGCTTTGCTGAGGAAACGCTGCGCTGCGGTTGCGGCGGGGTGAGAGCGGCTGTCTGTGCCCCCGGGTCCTGCTGGGCACGACGAGCGCTGGCAGGTCGGGAGCGCTGGTGGAGGGCTGGCTCTGCAGGTCCCCTCACCGAGGCGGGAGCCCTGCACAGTGGCGTATGTTCTGAGCTTAGCTGGAAGAAACGTTTAAAAAAAATTTTGCTTTCATGTTGATAAAAGAATTTTTTCTCTCATCTGTTCTATCTGAAGTGTCCGCTTAATGACTGTTTGATACAGTGATGTAGTTTATCAAATTAAGTTGTTAGTGGAAGTAATGTAAGGGTAGAAAGTGGGTTTTCCTCTAGAGCAACTCCCTTTTCAACTTGTTTGTCTGAATTTTCCAGTGTCACCAAGTCTTGTGTGGCAAACTTAAGCCTGTTTTTAATCCTTCTGCTTTTCTTTAATGTTTTGTGAACGCCGTGGGAGTCATTCAGGGCGTCTCAGTCTCCAGTGGGTGCAAGCTGAGACCCGCTGCTCTGGGAGGTCCGTGACAGAGCGGTGCAGCCTCTAGCAACTGACCAAAAAGATTCCTAGAAAGAAACTTAAAATATGACCTAAGGTATTTGGATCTGCAGTTGAGTAGGTCTTAGAGTATCTGCACATATCTCTTTCCTAAAGCATGTAATCAGGCTGATCTGGTTGGAGATGTCCCTGCTCCTTGCAGGGGGGTGGACTGGGTGGGCTTTAAAGGTCCCTTCCCACCCAGACCATCCTGTGATTCTATGAAAGGCAGAAGTTCCTGTCTTGATATGTTTTCCTTTTCCCTCAAGACTTTTTGTAAGATCACAACGAAAGTATAACTGAAGCAGAAATCAGAGCTGTTGCATTCTGCTTGGCACATTTCTTATGTTTGTGCAGCTGGTGGCCTACCAGCTTTAAGGAGATGTGTGTAAGTTATTTCTTCTTTTCCTGATATTATTTAAAAACAAAACACAAAACTGTTGACAAATAATTTGAACTCACTGTAAGTCAACATGCTGATAAAGTATTTCCTTTCTGCACTAAGTGATTTGTATAAAAAGCTAAGGAGAAAGGTGGATTTTTGAATGATTTTGACACGTTTTTTGCTCAAATAGCAACAAGAGTGCCCAAACCCCTCTGCTCAAGCCTCACCCCTCTCTTTAAGGTTTCATTGCCACTATATGCAGCTTTGGTTTGGTTTGCTCTGACCTTCTTGCAGTACACAGAAGCAGAGTTTGCTGGTCCTCCTCATCAAACGCAAGAGGATTAACATCCAGTTTATTTCCTCTAAACCCACAGAACTATCGGGAAATAACTAAGCCCTGAAGTTTTAGGTTTGTAGAAATGATTTCCTCCTAATGCATGTACTGGGGGGGAATTTCAGAATCCTGTTACATAAGAGAGAATCAGAGCCCTGCATTAATCCCGGGGAATGATGTTTAATGGCTTGTTTCATCCTTTATTGGTCTAAAGAATTCCTCAGAAATCATCTGACCAAAAGTACCAGGGAAGTATTTTTACCTCTCTGGCTGAAACTGTTATCGCTCAGTAATTTCACTAATCTTCTTTGCAGCGGGATTAGATTGTGAACGCTTTGGTACAGGGAGAACTTGTTTGTGAAAACTGCTTGGTAGTGCGCGTAGCATCGAGTGGAAGTGCCAGGAAGTGATGAGATCCAGTATTCCATTGCTGAGCAGTGCTTTGAAATACCTATTGCCTTGGTTTTGCTTCAAGTTGACAGTGTTTCCTTGGGTGATGGTGGTTGCAATGTGAGCTTCAATGTGTTTGTCTGGTGTATGCCAAAAATGCTAATGACATGAGTTTGAAGACAAAATTGCTGTGGTTTTATTTCGTATTGAGAGTTAACCCCCATTGTATAAAACAGTTCTGTATGCATAAATAAAAATTGTTATCTGTTATTCAAGATCTCTCTCTGACATCTTCAGACACTGCCACTTGTGCGTGTACTTTTAAAATATCTTGTTGTAGAAGCATTAATATATCATATTTATGGATACAAATGTCTTTAAAATGTGTTCACTGATAGGTAAGGTATGAAATGGTGATGGATATTTGCAGCTGGTGGTTATGTTGTACAGAATAGCTGAGGTAACAGCTAACTGGCTTGTGCTGGATTCTCAGGAATTTTGAAAAAAGTAGTTACACCCTTGACAGACCTATGTACTATTATTAAACCCTGTTTTGTGGCTTATTTACAGGCAGCGGGAAAACAGTTTTACTCAATCCAAGGCTTGAAGTATGGCTCATGTCCTGGAATTATGAACTACAGCAACTTGCCTCTGAACTGCCAGCTTTCCTGTGTGCCCTACTTAGTATAAAAAGGCCTAATCCTGTGGATTTTATTTCCCTCCCTGTAGGACAGCAGTGAGTAATTACTTTTCTCTGGTGAAGGTAGAGATGCTGGAAAAGTTTAATTAATGCCTATTAGAAGATGCTGCTAGTACTTAAATGAACTCATTAGGGCAGGGTGCTTAATGTTCATCAAAACAGCAAGTAATTGCAGTGGAATGAATGTTGTTTACGCTGTACTGCGTATTATGTCTTTTTGTTTTGCTCCGTTCTGCAAAATGCTTCAGGAGATGTGGGTCTTCCTTAGCCAGGGACGTCTTTTCTAACCCCTGTGTAAAGCGTGTGGATTCAAACTGAGGTGTGGGTTAGAGCATGAATTTCAATCTCCTGCTGCTTTGTCACAGTGGAATTGAGTAACGCGAGGGGAAAGGTACGTTTGTCTGCTCAGCCATATGGTGCTGCGCTGGAAATACTTCCCTGCCACTTAGTTCTGGTAGCTGAGTGGCCTTATTAATGTGAATCTTTCATATTAATCTTTCTGCCCTAATCAATAACTTGCAGAAGGCAGTGAGAGCGTGGTGACGGCTTGTCTCCCGCTCAGGGCCGGCGGCTGTTGTACGAACGGGAGTGCGGGTGGTCCAGGTGCCTGAGGAGGAGTGTCCCTGCCCGCGGGCTCCCCCGCGAGCGCAGGCGCCGTGCTGGGTGTCTCGGGGGGTGGGTGATGTTTAAAGGCGTTTCCGAGGCAGCTCGGCGAGCGGGTGCGATGCCCCATGGTCGCAGCTCGGGTCGCCTTTGGTGGGTGCTGGTGGGTCCTTGTGGGTGTCAGGGTCTGCCCGGGGTCGGTGGAACATTCAGCTTGTGATTTGGACCTGGAGTTACAAATATTTGTAAATCACAGGTGTTTGTATTGTTGAAACAAGGTTAGCACATTTTTTAAACCTCAGCATAAAGAAGTGGTTTGCACAGCTCTTCACGTCAAGCTGTTCTCCCGTGCTTAGCTGTCTGCCGTCAGAACTGTCAGTTGCTTTTTGAGGAAGCACTGGAAGCGTTTGTGGTGTCCAAACGCTTCCTCGTCCCAGGTACTGAGCACTGGAACTGTCTGTAGGCTGGAGAACGCCGTTATTGTGCTGTGATGAGTGTAACTGTAATAAACTTTGGCCACGCAATAGTCCGATCTGAGCACCGTTCCCTAACAAAAGCATGGTGAGACAGGCGTGGCTGTTAGGAAGCGGGAGGGCATCGGCTTCCTCTGGTCTCTGCAGAGGAGGGAGCGTGGAATGAACACGGAAATCACTTTGTGGATGGGCTGCTGGTTAAACTGTGGTGCTGAACACTGCTTAAAACGGCGCGTTTCCATCAGGCTGCGCTGGTCCTTCTGGGGCAGTGGTGGCCGCGAGGACGGGATGCTGGGGTCTCCGTTAGCCTTTTTATCAGCCTGCATTTGTATGTGTGTGCGTGTAGGATTTCCTCAGGGCAGTCTGAAAGTGTTCAGAAACTACCAACTCTTCTCTGCCTTTCCTCTCAGTTAAAAGTCTCCTAAAAATAGGAAATTCTTCCTTTCAGGCATCAAACACTGATCCGTGATGTGAAGTGTCATGCTGCGGGAATAGTAGAAGGGTTTTTACCTGGGAAAGGTCTTTCTCTGGACTGTTTTTTCTTATACCACATGAAATGCAGTGAAGAGAAAAAGGACTTCAATTGATTTCTGCTTTGTTGAATCACCTTTCGGGGGCATAAAATGTTGTTCTGAAATCCTCATTCATTGCCTCTTGGCAAATACGTCCCGTTGGGTTTTTTCCTAGTTGAACCATGTTCTTAAGACGTCCATTGCTCTTCCTGGTTTGTGTGGTTGCAGAGATCTTGAGGATTAAGGAAATGCCAAAGAAAAACAAAACCTCTCATGTTTAAAAAAACCACAGTTTGTTGACAGAACTTTCTATCTTATCTAAAGAATTTGAAACTGGGCCCTTTTTTCAGACTGCTTGCAGTAATCTGGAAAGATTTAGTGTTTGTTGTTACCTGGAAGTACAAGTTTTAAATGCAAGTTGTGAGGCTTTGCTTGTATTTAACACATATGTGGAGACAAAAATAAAACTGCTGTTTGATGTAACAGTGTGCATCTGATTCAAATGCAGGAAATTCAAGTGATGCCTGCAGACTTAGCTGGACCTCGGTGCTACTGTAAACACTACCAAACAAATTCAGAAACAGGGGATATTTGAAATTTTACTCTTCAAAATTTATTCCTAGCCTCCATGTTGGCCATGCGTTGTTTTTTTACAGTAACAAACGATGCAGTCTCTCCTTTCCAGTGATACCCCTCCTGGCACCGCAGGCCCGTGGCACGCAGGGTGCTGGTCTTTCCAGGCAGATGTGGACGTGCTTCCTTCCGAACACGCACAGCGTTGGCTTCACCTGACTGCTCCGACAGTGCCTTCAGGAAAGCCCCGTTAGTCTCTTAATGAGAATTTAAACTGGCAGGTAAAGACAAGATAATCTCTGTTTCATCACATCATTTGTGTTAACAGCAAGGTGTCTGGTTTCTTTGCTCTTTCTGTGTAGCTGCCAGTGGGGACTGAACGGTGAATTTTGGAATATAAATGGTTTTGATGAGTAACAATCAAGTGCTAGGGACGTAACTGCTACCCGATTCTGACTTGGTCTGGCCAGTAAAATCAGAAAGGGTCTTCACTGCGATCCAGTCACAGTTTTGTGAGGTGATAAATGTTGTTAGGACAGTGCCTGATGTCAAAATTGCTGGGTGCAGGGTAGTTTTTCATCATCTAGCTGTATGTTTGATTATATTGGTAAGTATATATATGTATCTATAAAGCAAAATCAATTTATATGGACATTCTGTTTGAACATGTCACCAAGACGGGCTGTGTATGTGGTACTATGTATCACGCACTTGTGTTCAAATGAAAAAGCCTTTAAAAACCCTTCAGATTCCTGCGTGTCCTGGAAGCAAGGAGAAAGGAAGCATTTTAATAAGAAGTACCTGCTGTGGCTAACAGAAATACCTGCTTATGAAATGCTGGGCTCTGGTGATAGTAAAGCATTTCAAAGAGATTACTGCAGAACCTATACAGCCAGACAAGGATGACAGAAAGAGGAATGATGCAATAAATACAGGAAAAAACTACGGCGCTGTCAGTTTGGGTTTTCCTGGTGGGGTGTGCATCCGTGGCGGCCTTCTGATGGATTGTGAATTGAGAACAGAAATTAGATTTGGCTTTGCCTTCAAAGCTGTCTTTTTATTTGAAGTGCTTTCTTATGAGAATTCCATTTCTGTGTCAGTCTTGCATTTAGTGAGTTCTTTAAGCAGATATAAATGAGTCCAGCCTTTGGAGACAGCTGCGTAAAGATGATGACTGGCAAGCTTCCCGAGGCAAATGCACCGCGATCCAGGAGCTAAGCGCTCCGGATGTGAAACTTCTCTTATTGTAACTGGATGACCCTTTCTGTCTCTTGATCTATACCGGCATTGTTACTGTACGTACGACATCTACCTTGTGCTGAACTTTTGGGGGCAGAAATTAAACTGAGAGCAATTGGTGAGAGTTAATCACTGAACCTAATGGATTAGCATCCGCACCGTTTGTAGACATCTGCTGCAGAGCGGCTGTTTTCTACCCTCTTCTTTCGACTTTGATTCTCGTTCACTGCCGTTATGTCGGTTTTGTGGCTGTTCATTGCACGTAGAGAAGGACAGGTAGGTGGCGTGGAAGCTGGCCACAAGTGAAGCAATCTGGGCCATTTGTATGTGACCGCAGCCACGGCCCTTGGAGGCTTTCTACGGTCGGATGGTGTAGGTTTGTAAGTGTGGCTGTGCGTGGCTTACCTAGGCTCGTTTTTATGATGGAAAGCATAAAGTAAAAATGAAAATGACAGTTACCTTGCTGTGAAGTTACTGTCCTTACTTTCTCTCTGCTTCAGCTGGTGCTAGTTTATAGCATGTTCTGAAGTAGTGGAAGAAGTTTGTTCTGGAGCCACAAATAATTGGAAATACAGCTATCGTGTTCGCCCTGCAGAATGACATCTCCACAGTGAACAAAAGCTGACGTGTGCCAGCTGGAGCTTAATCTGCTGCAGAATCGACCTGTGACCTGTGCTTAGAAGTTCACATAGGTGGCTATGAAAGAGCAGTTTTACTTAATGTTCGGTAAGTTCTGGTTATGAAAGCCAGATTGATTGTTTTAATGAATAGGTTATTTGCTCTTTTTTAATCTACCAATCTCTCAAATGCAGATATTCTGCAAACTTTGTTACAGAAGCATTACTTAAAAGAAGATTATCTGGTAAAACTCTTTCATTGGAAATTTTTACTTTTTCTTTTTTTTAGCTTCTCTTGATAATATTTAGCGGATAAACGCCCGGAGGAGGGGCAGCAAATACATCTTTTCAAAGGTTCTGAGAGCACTGTGTCTCGGGTTCTGGTGGCCCAGGGAGCAAAGGGACTTTGGTCATCAAACGGGCAACCGTCTGACTCTGCGGATGCAGAAGACGGGATGCAGCTTCCCGCTGCCGAATTCAGCATGAGGCTCCTCTTCCGTGCAGCGCTGTGGTATGTGCGGGCGCTGCCGGCGGGGCGTGCGGCCAGGGCTCCTCTCTGCAGGAAGGCAGCGAGCTGGGCTTTGGGCCAGGCTGCTCCGAAAGGTGAAGCTGATTGGGAGACCAGGTCTTACGGGATGTGTGACTCCAGGAGCGTGCCCTGTTCCTGTTATGTTCTCCTTCTGAGTTGCAGTAATCGTTAATAAATGCTTTGGGAGGAAATCGGAATATGTCTTACCTGTTTCAGGTCTGCTGTAGGTAGGCTTTCCATTCTGTAAGAGACACGGTTCATTAGTAATCTGCAGGTTTATGTGTTAATAGCTGTTAGTTAATAAACCCATTTACCAGCTTCTTTTTCCACACACTGACTGACGTACTCCGCTGAGACCATTTTCTTACAAACTACTGATACATAAGGAAAAGAAGAAATGCTGAGAAGCAGATGTTGCATGACCGAGTACCCAGCTGTGTACTAACAAAATGAATCTCATGGTGATTAGTTAACAATTCCTTGGCAGTCAGAGGCATATGTAAAACAGTAAACACAGCATGGGGAAATAATACTTTTTTTTTTTTTTTTTTTAAAAGAAGGCATTTTCTGAGCGTAAAATGTTGGCAACATCAGTTCAACCATCTGTGTTACTGAAGAGCTGACTGTGTTGTGGGTAAGTCAGACCAAGGTCAGTGGAACTGACTTAGAAGTCCTTAACCCTTTATTGGCAAAATACAGCATTTCTGTTTTCTAAGCATGGGGTGCCTTGTAATTTAGATGACATGAGAGCCATACCATGAATATCTGAATTTAAACTGTCAATAAAGGAAACTAACCATTAGAGCTGTTACATGAAGGTGTTTAGCCAAGAGCAGCAAAGCAGAGGAACTGACAAAGAAAAAGGCAGGCAGCCATTTAACGTTAACTTTTACAGTTAAAGGTTAACTCCGTTGCTGGAATGGAGCTGCCATTGCTGTATCCCTGGGTGAGTGCCTGTGCAGGAGGAAGATAAAGACTGTTATGACCTTCTGGCTGTGTAATTTAGAGCTGCGGCTGCAGGTAGAGCAGTCTGCCCTCTGGAATAATTCTCTTCTGCAGTGCCGTGTTCTTTTCTCATTAGAGAAATAAATGAGGATGTGCTGGGCTGTGAATGCTGCAGTCTGTCCCCTTTACCCCTCCAGCGCCCTTCTTGCCCCTGCTGTCCAGCAAGCACAGCCGCGGTTTTCAGTCACCGCTTCTGTTACTTGTCACAGGCTGTAACGGTTTGAAGAGTAAACTTGGAGAAAGCATGTGGGTTGTGAGTCCTGCTTTTTAGCACGTGGATATTGGGGGGCTTATTAGATCAAAGATGCCTTTACAGAACACAGAACAAACGTCTAGATTCCCGCCCTGGTGACGTGGCCGCTTTCCAGCAGGCAGGCGGTGGGCAGGCGCGTGGCGTTGCAGGTTAACTGCCGAGATGGAGCCACGCGTTCCCGGGGCGGCGTGTGAGCCGGACGGGGCCGCAGCGCTGTGCCCACCCCCGCGGGAGCTTCCCGTGGGCGCAGGTTGGAGTGAGATCAGGGATGCGAGGAGTTCCTGAGAGGGAAGGGCTGTTGACTCTGGTTAGTTGGGTTTGGTTTGGTTTTACTCTCTGGGTGTTGTTTCTGAAGAAAGCTTCTACCGTGGTGGAGCCAGTTCAGTCCCTGGGTACACGTGCTGGGTACCACCAGGACAGTGCCAGCACTGACATGAGGAATAAAAGTGTATGTTCTGCAAGAGTTGTCTGATAATGTAACAAGAAGTGCAAGGTTTTTAATTTTAAAAATCGTATTTGTTTTTATTATGTGCATCTAATCTGCGTAAGGCACAAGCCTCTGCAGCAGGACAGGTTTCCACAGGGGCTGTACAGCCCTTGCCGTGCCCCGCGGTTTCACCCGCGGTGTCGGTGCAGTTCTGCAGGCAGAGCGAGGAGTTACTTTTCCCTGTGCTCTTTATGTGATTACTGGCTGACTGGGCTGGGTTTTAGCCCAGAGACATGGTCGTGCGTTCGGAGGCTTTGACCACCAGCTATCCTAAAACGCTCCGGGCCGGCGCAGTGTTTCGTTCAGCATTAGGATGCAGCTTCCTTCTGCCGTGCTGCTCTGAACGTGTCATCTCTGTACCTCCGCACGGCACATTGGCTAAGATAACTTAAGTATCGTTAAGGACTCTTAAAATGTAAGTAGGCTTTAAACTTTCTTAATTAACTTCATGATATTAGAGCATATGCAAATAATAAAACTATAGGAATAGATATTTATCCTGTTAATTCTTACTGCTGCTTACAAAACTGCTTCTGGATTGGTTTTGTGCTTTAAGAATATACCAGGTTGCCAAATAATTTAGTTTATATTACGTTTCCATAAAAAAATATTTTTTCTATAATCCTGGCAGTAAATTCCTTGGTGAACTTAGATCCAGAAAACTGGCATTTATGCAGATAGTAAGCTTCTGCCCAGGGAAGTAAACAAATTTACATTAATTGTATTGTGAAAACCCCAGTAATTCCCTGTGAAATGCTGTTTCTTGTCAGGTGTCAGAAACGTGTACGTGGTATACAACATATGGAAAATGACAAAATGTGGTTATACTAATTATTATCTGAGGTTGTTTAAAGTAGCTATGGTCTAAAAGCTGAGCGGTATCTCCCAGTAGGCTCCTAGTCGCCTGTTCCCAGAAAATGCTGGGGAAAAAGATAGAGCTGTCGGAAGGTCGCTGTTCTGGCAGCTTTGTGACTGCCGTGGAGAGACCATGGGCTTTGCTTCCGACCCCTCGGAGGTCTTGTTCCATGCGTCGGACCCTTTACATTGCAGAGGCTGCTTTAGTTCACCCATGCTTTGTTCTGAGTCCTCCGGGGTCCAAACACGTGTATTTATGGAACAGTTTAGAGTGGGAACAATAATGAAGCAAAGTTTTTTAGTAAATTGGAAGTCTTCAGTATCTATACCCTCCTGTAAATTTAAAGCTACTGCACCATTTTGCATCAAAGTAGTGATTCTTGCTTTATGCTGCAAATTCTCTGCCTGCATGACCATAAAAATAAATTATGAGCAATTGGTTAGGACAGGAGATGTAATCAGTTAAAGCCTAATGAAGCTTATACTTCAGAGCAGGCTCATCTGCTGAAATACTACGTTGGCTGAATCGCTGCTGCAAATGGGTGGTTTCGTAATTGCGTTTCGAGTTGGGTTGATAATACGCTCTCTTACCTCGGTGGTGCCTCATTAAAGCCGGCCTGCCCTCGGTCACTGCACGCTTGTAGCGCAGACCTGCAGCTACAGGTGGGAGTGGGAAGGCTGAGGAGCCCATCTCCGCGCTGGAAACCCCTTTGGATGAGGCGCATCCCAGCCTCTTCATGCCCCTGCTTGCAGCTCTCTGGAGCGCGTCAAGCGCATTCAGTCGCTTGGTGCCCACGCCAGCAGACACGGGCAACAACTGGCTGACAGTTTAAGAATGTACCCAAGCCGAGTGCTGGTCCCAGGCAGAAGCTGCGCGTCCCCAGCTGCCCGGCAGCGAGCTCGGGCAGGCGGGTGCTCGCAGCAGTTTCAGACCCCAAGTGCGTATCTTACCGTGTGACTCCTGGAGCGTAAGGAACAAGAAGGAATACATCAGCCTCGGCTGCCCGAGTTTGTTAGAAACTGAAATTAATGTGCCAAACCGTGGAGGTGAGCACGCCGTTGCTTCTGACAGCTCTTCTTTCCATGGTGATGGTTTACACCGCTCCCAGGACTTGCTTTGGAGCTCGTGGGTCAGCGCCTCTGACGCAGTTGTGCCAGGTTAACGTGGAGCAGGGTTCCTGCGGTGAGGAGTTGTGGTGGGATGCGCTAGGACTGCCTGGGCCGTTTCAGTTCTTGCTGGTACTTTGCTAGGAATCAACTGAATCTCAAAGGCTGAGCAGTTCCTCTTTGCTGGCATCTAGGTCTTCATGCTTGCTCTTCTCAGACAAAGCACTATTTCATATTTAATTGAACATCCTGGGTGCCGTAACTGAAAACAAATCTTACCAAATGGTTATGAAGTAATAGGATATGTTGTGCAAGGGAAAAGAAAAATTCCTTTCATTTTTGATATTATGTGGTGGTTAACTTAACACATAGAGAAATGTTCTTTCCTCATGCGGTTACTTCGACGACAGCACACTGTTAAGATCATAAACACAAGCTTCCCTGCAAAATTAAGTTACAGCAAAATGGTAGTTCATGGAGTGAAACCAGTGAGGTTTGGGGGTCTGATAACGCCTGCTTATCTCTGTGGACAAGGTAGGAGCTTGCTTGTGGCTCAGGTGCGCTTTGCTGGAGCTGACCCTGTTCTGCAGGAGGCTGGGACAACTCTCCCGGCTCTTCTCTCGTACGTCTCACGTGTAGATGTAGTGCCACGTCGGTGATGGGGAGTCGCTGGGCTGGCATCTTCATAGAGGTGGACATGAGAATTACCGTACTTTCTGAATTGGAAGATTTTTGAAGTGTTTTGAACAATGTTGTTAAGGCTTGAATTATTTTTTTTTCCTTTTAGCTTACTGTGTAGTAGTGCTGTGATTTGGGTACTCTTACTGTGAAACCATTCCGTGGATGTTCAGCACATTCTCAGAGGCATTCTGGGGAAAATTTTAAATGTTGTAAGATTCCTTAAGGGGATAACTTTAAGGACAATTGATACCAAATGCCATTTTGTAGGTTGTGTTTTGAGAGAAAGTCTTTTTCATATTTTGTTATGAAATTTATGTGACTTAGGCAAGCTAAAAGTTGCAGTGCTCTCTATACCAGAACTTTAAAATGTCAGCATTGATATTTTTCTGTAACAAGCTTGTTTCTGCTGAGAAGCGTGTTGGAAAACGTGAGGAACATAAGCGTGTTTCCTTGCAGCCATGCCCATGCGCAGAGGTGTCTGTGAGAAGCGGGCTGCAGCCGTGCACGGCGCGTGTCCCCAGGCGCTGCGCAGGGCCGTCCGCAGGGACCCCTCCCAGGCTGAGCGCAGCGCTGCGGCACGCCGGCGTGCCCCGGTCCCTGGCTGGGGAAAGCGTCCCTCGGTGCAGAATTGCCCTGTGAGCTCGGTGTGAGTCGGGCATTAGCGTTGGTCGTGGCCGGTGCGCATCTGGAGTCAGAGGGTTTTGCTGACTGTCCATGTTGCGCAGAGAAGTCTGGGGCGGGCGGGTGATGTCGGTTTTCCAATTAAACTTTGAGATGTCTCTAATCGATAGTGCTGTGACACGGCACATCTGTGAATTCAATCAGGAGTGCTGACCTAGCACTTAGAAGTTGGTATTTTCAAGTTCCTGGGCGTCCTTGGGAGCGCGTGAGGCACAGCTGTGCGATCTGCAGCCTGCATTTACTGCTGAGCCACCTCTCTGGCGAAGCAGAAGCTATCCGTCGGGAACACCACAGCCCGCCTCTCGGAGTGCTGGGATTTCCCAGGCTCCTTGAAAAGCCCATTTGAGAAGCTCTAATTCCTTCATAAAAACTGCACCATGACTGTTCCTCGGAGCAGGAGTTGCTCCTTTAGCTGTGTGTCCAGCGCCCAGCGGGTCCCTGCCCTGGCCGGAGCGCGGGGGTCCCGCGGTCAGCGGGGGCTGTGGAGCCCGGCAAAGCCATTTGCCCGGAAAGCCCGGCACTGATGTTTCCACGTGGGCCAGCGAGGGGAATGAACCGCGCTGTTAGGAGAACTGTTTATTGTGGAGTGATGCGATGCAGGAACTTTTGGGATGGTTCTGGTGTCTGAGAGCCCAGTTTGCTGTTTGTGTAAACTTGGTTTGTGGGTCCAGCTAGGACGGGCCTTGCGCTGCCTCTCGGACACGGCTGAAGGATGGCTTTGCTGTGAACGTTTTCTGTTGCCCGAGGTGGTCCGACACCCAGCAGGCTGGTTCTGTTCCAGGAGAGCAGACATACAGCATGTTTGTGAAGACATTATCTTTGTCAGCTCCTCCTCTGGCAAGCTCCAGACTGAAGTAGGTTAGTGGGCCTAGAAATTACGCAGAGTGTAATTGCATGTCTTGCTTCCTATGGAAAGCAGGCTAAAAATAAACCTGTCTGTGATTTGCATAGGTTCTATTCTAATCAGAACACTCAAAAAAAAAAAAAAAAAAAAAAAAAAGGTCTTGGCATGTTCTCATGTACCCTTATGCTGGGAAAGCAGTGCCAAGTCCCAAGCAGATTAAATCGCTTGTGTAACACAGAGCAGCTGCAAGGACATTTTCCGCGGGATGTGACTGAAATGTGTCATTCTGTAGAACTGCACGCTGCTCAGGCAATGAGATGCGGTGCATACGGCCGTGTCTGAAACGTGATGCTGGGGCAGGACAAGCACAAGGGCAGACAGTTTTTGCCAAACGCTGCAGTAGGTTAACCTACGCGTGCCCGGAGTGGAATCCCTGGGTGGGTGGGATAGTGAACAGTGCTTATTAGTGTTGGCGACTTGGAATTCGCACGTTAGCTGCAGAGTGTCAGAGGGAAGCATTAATATTAAAACAGTTCAGGGACTCAAGTGTCTTTATAACTAGGCAAATGATTGCTGATCTGTTCAGTGCTTTCTTCACTTCTCAAGAAAATACCAAATCAAGGAGAGGAGAGTCTCCATGTATCATAAAAAAAAAGGTCAAACTGTTCTTTTGTGGAAAGTTCTTTTGCATTTTTCTTCCCTACTGTTCGGTTGAAGAAAATGGTTACGTTTGCATTTTATTTGAAACCCGTTCATTATTTCAATCATTTGAGTTCTGCTCGTATCTCCATCAGCGTCTGATCTTGTATCAGAAACAGCTGTACTGTTCTGTGTGTCTTGCTGTTCTCCTCTCTAAGAACGCTGCAGTAAAATACTTGGTGTTATCAGAGAAAACCCTGCCCAGTGGTAATTCTCCTGGCTACTCCCGTGGTTAATGGATTTTTTGCGTGCATGCGATATATTGCAGTAATCATCTCTGATACTAATAGGCTTGAAGTGGCATCTGAAAGTTTGAACTTCTTTACTCAAAAGATTTTTGTTTTTAAAAATCCTTAATGTTGTAGGCAGAAATTGTGTTAGGCTATACGAGCTTTTTTGCTACCACTGCATCGCATAAAACCAACCTAAACAGACAGCTGCTGTCATCGCATGGAAATCGTGCGTGGGCTGGGAATACCTGTGGATGTAGAGATACGGCACAGAGGTAGTGAACGGTGTGGTGCGCCAGGAGTTGCCAGCCTTCCTCATCGTCTCAGTGTACTCATCTTTGCGGTGTTTTACGTGTATGGTTTATTTCATGTTAACCCCACTAAATGTCTATACTTTATTTTCATGAGCAGATACGTACCGCTTCACAAAATGGTGCTAGGCTCCAGCGGAGACTCTTGGAACTGAAAGGGTATTGCTGCAAAACGCTGCTTGTTTCTGAGCCCAGCAGAGCTTGGATCTGTTGTTGTCCTACACGTGGGTTTCCAAAAGCCGCTGATCGGAACGCACAACTTTTTCAGCAGTTCCAAAGCGGTGCGTGTCGGCGTCCTGCAGGAGCCCTTGCGAGCTGCGGCGGTGCCTGAGGAGCAGATCGGAGGGAAGGGGGCAGCGTGGCTGCTGGGAGCTCCTGCGTGCGCTTCTCCAGCCCTGACAGCCCCGAGCGTCGCACTTGAGCTCTGGTGCTGTCCTTGTTCAGTGTGTGCTCCGGCGCGTGAGCACTGCCTCTGCCTGCCGCGCTTCAAAGGAGAGCGCGTGTGTTGTAGGTGCTTAGATGGGAGCTGCCCTGCGTGGGGGCAGGGGAGCGTCCCCCCACCCTGCCCACAGACCCTCTGTGCTCTGGAGCTGGGGGGGGCTGAGCAAACCCTCCTGATTTCACAGTGCTGGATCCTTGTTCTTCGCTTGCGAGATTCAGCCAACTATGGTGCATCTATTTGCCAGTGGAGGCAATTGTTAGTTGGGTAACAAGTGTTATTTTCATACACCAGCCAAATGGCACTGAAAGACTCCAGCTGAATGCCATCTATGTTCTGCCAATATTTTCTTTCTTCTCCCTTCTGCACTAAACAATAGATTTTTTTTTTTTTTTTTCTTTTTTCTCTTCTCTCATGGTAGATGAGGAACCCAGGATATTCACAAGAGGCTTCTGTTATGGTTGACTTTGCTGTTTCGATACTGCTAAAAATAAAAACCTGAGGGATTGCAAGCAGGCCCCCACTGTTTACGTTTAATCTCTAAAACTTCTCAGCTCTGAGTGTTTTTCGTAATAAACAATGCATTGTTTGCCAATGCTTTTTGTATTTCTTAAAGATTGTTTGGGGATGTGCCTTCCAAAGCATATTTTGGTTATCTTCAAAACTTAGAATGCTTTAATGAAGTTCATAAGTGAACACAAAGCCAAATTATTTTTGCATAGGTTTACCAACAGTGGGCTGGTTTATTGGTAGAATATTTCCAGCCCTGTAAGGTTTCAAGGGAACAGTACAACACAGTATGCTACGATGTTCAAGAATGAGAATGGGGAAACTTTTGTCTCCCTGGTTCAGTCACTGCCATGACTGAAGATCTTAAGATGTTATCCTGTAAAGGCTTGCACTGGTCGCCCCTTCGATCATTTTTAGTGATGAGCAATTTCCTAAATCTGTAGGCTTAAAAAGTCAAAACTCATAGTTACTGATGCTTTCTGAGTCTCTTTTGTATTACTGACAAACATAAGATCCCCAGAGCGAAGTGGGATGTACGTACTCTGATGAGGCTTGAGGCAACCTTGTTTCTCAAATCTGGAGAAAGGGTTCTTCATTTATTTCAGAAGTACTGCAAAACACACTCTCAGTATTTGGAATGCTGTGGTAAATGATTTATTAATACTGTGAAGGTTATCTCTACTGTAATTTCTCTAAATGTGAATATATTACCATGCACTTATTGGACAGCATATAACAAACAACAATTAAACAAGCCTTTCAAAGTAAATCTTTAATATTTTTCAGCTTTCAAGTAGTAAATGAGTCTGGTTTAATTGATTATTGTGGCTGTGAAGTGCCATGAGATTATTTTTCTGTACAATAGACCCTATGTAAATTCTTCTATGACTTGTTCTGTGTCTATTATGTTAATGTAATTAGATGAACTTCACAGACTTACTCTTTACTTTTTCTGTATCTGCAGAATATCTTTTAAGACACAGCCGTAGTTCAGCTACATGAAAGATCCTTAATTCAATTTTCTTTAAAGAAGATTGGCACTAGCAACACTTAGCCACTTAACAGCCTTTATTTCACAGCATGGTGATCGCAAATGTTCTGCACCATGAGTTCTCTTCAGCACAAAGAAACAAAATTTGCTATTGTAGTTAAAAGTGTGTGGATTAGTTGTGTTACGTGGAGGATTTAAATTCCTTCCGCTGCTGCTCAGGCAGGTCCTGCTGCTTCTCAGTGAGCTCTCCTCCAGCCCTGCTTCCTTCATTCTGTGCCGATGCTCTGGGACTTCCCACCCGTACCGGTTGGTCTTGTCTTGTTACTGTGTGCCTTGGAGGATTTGGTAGGGATTTGTAAAATCAGTCTCGTAAACGTAGCTATTTGCATGGCTTTTCAATATTTATTAGACGTCGAGTTCTTGGGCATATTGCACAGGAAAACAGTGGGCAGGACAGCTTGAGAGTATGCAAAGCAGGTCGAGTTCACCTGTAAAAACCTATGCCAAGTCTAAGTCTCTCCTGACTCTCTCCGTAGGACACCGGCCTGCAAAGGGTAGTGATTTTCATATGGCTGGCGTTCCCTGGATACCTGTATGTGATGCAGTTAAAAAGTGTGGTGAAATAAAGCAAATGGACAGCAGTCTCCTCCAAGCTCCCAGAAAGCTGGGATGTGCTCGCCAGGGCTGTGTACAAAAGCTCATCTCGAAGAATGGTGTAAAGCACTCCTAAAAATGTCCTTTGCCCAGAAGTTTTGATACTTTCTCAAATAATCTTTTCTTTCCTTTGTTATAACATGTTCTCTCCAGATGCTGGAATAACTTCCAGAACTGTGTAACAAGACTGATTTAGATTTTCCACACACAGACGCCATGCAAGGCTGCTTCTCTTCCCCCTCTCTCCTCCCTGTGTTTGCTCTGCTCGCTCCCAGCCTCTTCTCGTCCGCGGACGTTCATCACCCAAACCTGGGCTGTCTCCGCTGTTCCCACGGTCGTGTTGCAGCTGATGCTGACCCTGTGCCAGTGCCTCCAGTCTGCAGTTTCATCTTGTCTGTTTTTTTGCGGGGACACTCGTGTAGCTTGCTGAGTGCAGCATGGCTCTGAAAATGTTTGCTGTCCCTGTCTTCAGTCAAATAATTTATTCTCTGCAGATGTTTAGTAGAGGGAAATTCACACAGCCCAGCAGGCCTTAGTAAGATTCTGTTAATGAATATTTGAAAGCTTTTGTGAGACCTCTTACCCAGGAATTTAAAATATATTTAAAAAATATTTTCCCCCTGCACCGTTATTCTGAATCATAACACCTCCTTTGACACCTACCTGTATGCCCAAACAGTCCGTTTTATCTGTGCTCAGCAGCTTCTCATCCTCGGGACTTTCTCTTCCCTCACCAAACAGCTTTCCCAGGTCACTCCCCGATTTTTTTGGCTTTGTAAAATACATTATTGGCATTTCATATGAAAAATAAGTTTCTAATGTATTTGGCTCTTCTCCCACGTTTGTTCTAAGAAAGCAAGTTTCATTCTTTACCTTGTCTGTTCTGTTCATTGTCAGGGGAAATCTATGTCCTGTGACAGATTGCCGCTTTTGGACAAATGTTGCTATCTACCAGCGACATAGCAAATCACGATGCCGTTATGGTGTCTCACCAGAGACCTGCCCGCTATGGCCCTTTGGAGAATCTCCACTGAATTAGTCAACGGTTGGCCTTTTCTGATGTGGGGTCTGGCAGTCGGGAGATGTGATCAGTTTAGACTTCAGGATCAGGGCACTGTGGACCTGCTGCTGTTTGAGTCTCATTAAAAGGCAAAGGAGCAGAAGCATGCATGTCACATTCCTGAGATTATCATCTGCTTTTGGTCTTTTGAACATCCTTGTAGCGACTTAACTCCAAAGCAGGTGGTAATTGCCAGATGGTGTGTAGGTGCTTATTGATCCCTGCAGACTGAACACGGCGATTTTCTTACTCCCTGTGTCTGAGAAAGCAGTGCTTCGCCTGGCAGTGCCCTGATCGCTCTCTGAAGAAGCAGCAGTTACCCAGCGAATGAGCAGAGGTTACCTTGAGTGGAGATCAGCCCACAACATGACCAGGATCCCTGTTCCCACATGGATCACTGGCCCAGATGTTGCTGTCATCTCAGCTTCCTTGTGGCCTGAATTTTCCTAGGGAGCTCCTCTCCGTAACAGGCAGAGTCCAAACTTAGGTTCTTGCGTCCGTTACCTGGGAGAGGGACAGGGAGGTGTGGAGGTGGGAGCGTGTCCCCAGATCCCTCAGTGCTGTCGGTCTCAGCCCTCCTCCTCGGTGCTCCCAGGGCTGCTGGCCCTTCTGTGAAGGAAAAGCAGGCTTTTGCACAGTAATCAATGTTTCTGTCCCACCACCGGAGCAAAACCGCACCTGCTGACTAGATCAGACACACTCATGTTGCAGTTTCTTCTTTAATGGCAGTAATTTGAACCTCCCACGTGTTTCGTGTCCTGGGAATCAGGTGTGTTGGCTCCGCGGGCAGCGGCGCAGTGCAGGTCCTGGCGGCTGCGTTCCTCCTGGGCTTTTCCGTATTCTGGGAGCGCTCTTGCATGCTTCTAGAAATAATTTATTGTGTTCAGTGAATGCATGTGTTTGGATCCATAACTCCTGTTAATTATCGTGTGTGAGTAGTTGCTGAGGAATATAATAAAGTTAATGTGTTGCGCACCAATTGTAACTCTGATTTCCTAACGCAACGTAGCTGAATGTTTCCTTAAATAGCTTTTGCTTAGTCACCTCAAAGACTGCTTAATCTTACTTTATGTATTGATAGCCTAGTTTTAGTTAAACACAACTTTTTTCCACTTGCTCAACCCTGACAATTGCTATTTTATTCATCCACTTTTGGGCAAAGCCATGTAGCTGTTTCACTAGCCCTGGCCGGGTGTTCGTGGGGAGTTTCATATTCCAGGTTGCCTTTTGCAATCGCTGCTTATGTAACGCACCAGGCAGCCGGCTGTAGCCTGGGACGGTGTGGAATTCTGTTTACCTGTATGGAATTCTGATTTTAGAGTATGAAATGCCGTTCACGTTTCCGCTCTGCTTTGTGCCCATCGGGAACACAATCCCGTGGCGGTGTCCCGTCCGCACGGTTTTCGTTCGGCAGCGGAAACCCCCCGCGGCCCGCAGGTCGGCCGAGGGGCGGAGGGCGGCCCGCGGGCCTGGGCCGCGGCCCGGCGGGGGCCGCGGTTCGGGAGTTCGGCTCGAAACCCCCCGAGCGGCCCGGGGCCGTGTCCGCCCGCCCCGGGCGCGGCCCGCCCGCGGGGCCCGCGCTGCCCCGGGCCGTCCCGGGCCGTCCCCCGGCAGCGCCGCTGGCGGCGGGCCCGGCGGGGCGGGGCGGGGCGGCCGGGCCCGCGGCGCCGGGAGGTGGCGGCAGACGCCGCGGGACCGGCTCCTCGCCGCGGCCCGGCGGCTGGCGGGAGTCGGGGCTCCGGGGCGAGCGGCCTGCCCCGGGCAGAGGCCTCAGCTGCCGCCCCGCGGGCCCTCGGCTTTTGGGGCGTTCAGCCGTCAGCTCGCCGCTGGAACACTGCGGGGCTGCGGAGAGGCTTTTCGGGAATGTGCTCCCAAGAGTGAGGGAGTGCAATTCCCTTTCGTATCTGTTCCCTTAAAATACAGGTTTGTGCTAAAGGGTACAGTGAAAGTGTAAGCCCTAGTAACCAATTTATAGTTTAATGGGAAAGTCACACGCTTTTAATAAACTGTTACTTTGAAAAATCGCTTTCATAGTTAACAGTATTTTTCAAAAAGTTAGAGAGAAAAACACCACTGGTTCATTCTCCCGTCAGCATCGCAGCGCCTCTAGCACATAGGTGCCACTGTCGCTCGGCGGTGCTGGCGTGGACGCTTCGGAGCACAGCGCCACGTGCCAGGCCTCGGGAGTCGTCCCCTGCGTCCGGCTGCACAAAGTGTGGTCAAAGCGAAACGGAGAGTTTCCACGTGGCCTCCAGAGTGGCTGTGGGGGATGTCGCAGGTACTCCGTGTACTGCAGCGTTAGCCGACGTACTACTTTTGCTGTGAGTTATTACTGGACAGCAACATAAAATCTGCTCAGATTGAATTATTAGAATTTATTTGCATGTTTAAACTTTGAGCTGTGCTGTTTTACCAACTGCTAGTTTAGAAATTCTGTGTTGAGCTCAAGTAGCAGCATGGCAGTGCTCACCTGTTTGCAGCTGCAGCGTGTATAGTTCAGCGTTTCCGTGACAGGTTGGCTGTATAAATAGCTGTCTTCATCCTGCTTAGGCAGAGCAGCGAAGGCAACTCTGCTGTTGCAGTTCATGGTGTGATGTTTTTCACAGTGCCTCTGTCTCTCATGCTTGCCTCTGTCCTTCACAGCGCAGTATTTTGCTGCAGCGTACTCTAGCTTTATTTTTCTTCTGCAGTCACTCAGTTTTCCTTACCGAACTGCAGTGTGCATATCCTCGTTTAAACAGTTCCTTTGTGATTAATTTAAACTCAAACTGAAAACAAGAGGCTTGTGCCTGTTCATCTTGCAGAACCTGAATGGTACAGAGTACATTATTCCTCTTGACTGGTCCCTGTGTTGCGTGTGTCATCCTTCAGAGACAGCTCCGCAGCACGACGAACACCAACCTGACATTTATGAGGTCATTTCAGAGAGTCTGCTACGTGAGGTTCTCCTAAAAACCCGCGTAAAACAATGTAAGGGAGCGTGTTCGGCTCCTGAAGGGGGAAGTATCTGGCTTTTGCGTAAGAAGAGCTCTGGAGCTTGCCTAAAGCATCCTTACTATTACTTTGTTTCGCTGGTTTCTAATGCACACCCTTCTCCATGTGACTTTCTGTCATTTTCTCTCTGCCTACTATTTTGTTTTACTTTCTTCTGTTTTCCCCAGGCAATCCTTTCCCAGAGCACAGTCCAGTCTTTCAGGTTTTAGGTTCAGATTAACCTCTCGATGTCGGTGAATCCTTAGTAGCAGCTTTGCTTTGGCTTTTATTTTGGACTGAGTTGATATTTACTGAAAAGTGTTTATGAGCTTTTAAATTTTAAAACATGAAGGCAGACAGATCAGTGAATAAATAAAGTCTCTGTAATTCTACATGCAGTACAGATTTCCACCTCTTGCCAGGTTTCTCCGACATGCCATGCTCTGGACATAGTTAACGAGCAGATTCTCCTGCCCCAGTGAAATGTGTGTGTATCGGTCTGCGCAGGAGCAATCCGCCTGCGTTGTGAAAGGGCGGCGCTATGGGTCTGCCTCTGACAAGGAGATGGAGGGACCGTTTAGTGCTAAAACATTTTTTAATGTTGAGAAACCATTTTGTCTACAAACGATAAAGCGATTTGTAGTAACAAATGGAAAATATTTTTCTTGCTGGCGATTACACCATTTGTTTTCATTTTCTGGGACATGTTTTGCTCATTATGCTGCAGGAGGCGAATCCAAAGTTTTCCAAAGAGCAGCCCGTGCTGGCAGAATTGGGAACGGAGTGGGGGGCTCGCTGTCACAGCAGCAGAGCGCCCCGCGCCCCAGGGAGCTGCCGAATCGCTGCGGGTTTGTGTTTGGGAAGGGGTCGGGGCGAGGGGTGCTGCTCGCCTCTCCCGCCTCAGTGGGAGTTCCTGTGTCGCCTGTGTGACTCCGGGAAAGCCGTGAGGACTGTGCTGTGGTGTCGTGGCCATGCTGCAGAAAGCTTTCTGTGTTTCTGGACGTAATTTTAAAATAAATGACAGTGCGAAAGGAGGACGAGAAATGGATCCTTTGGAGCTCAGGGCTGGCGTTAAGCCCTGGATGTGCTGCCTGTGTTCCCGGGGTGGGGGGGTATGTGTGTGGTGGGCTTTTTCTCTGTTTGCTGGGGGCTCGGGGTGGTTTGGTTTGGGGTTTGGTTAATCTAAGGACAGCACAGACATCAGTGAAGTGAGGCCTGATAGGTAATCTTGGTTTCACTTGTAAATGCTTTCCAGAATGCCATTGTTCTGGGCGGGAGAAGGGTGCAAACTGATGTATGGTTTGGTGTCAGTGAGCGGCGAGAGCGGAGGTGACGTTTGAGAGAGGAGTGTGAGGTGTGCGTCTGCCCTTAACTTGGCCAAAAGGGTAAACTTGCCAAAACATGCAACCAGCTTTGCAGCGGTGACATGTGGTTGGGAAAGCTTGGATGAGTGGTGGTGGAAGGGTTTCTTGGGTTCTGGTGGTTTTGGTTTGCTGGGTTTTTCTAAATTTGACATTTCCTGGAAGTACAGTAATCCCAGTTTGAGGTGTACATGAGCTTTGTATTAGGATGGATGTGGGTCTGGGTCCCATTTTGTTCTTGGGCCTTTTGAGATGATCTCTTCAGCTGGTCTCAGCAGGCTTCCAGGGCTCCTGTCAGAGCCACTACTACGGCAGGTTCATATGTTTCGTAACCTGCTGCTGGCGTAACTTAAAAGGAGTAGTGGTCTGGTCCAGCTTTGTCCTGCTGTGGTGGTGCACCAGCATGTGCCTGCTCCTGGCGATCTCCTAGTTTGGGTTTTGAAGACAAAGACTAAGAGGCTTTTTCCCTAAAGGCCTGAGTGTTCTGCTGTAGTACGTACCCTGAATTTATCAAGGTCACTGAACCCTATTTAATGTGCTTTCTGGGAAGATGACAGGGTAGGAAGGATTGTTTTGTACCCTTCTGTCAGAAGGATGAAGCAGTAATGCAAGAGCTCGGTTATTTGTGTGCTGAAGGGGCCGTGGTTGTCTAGTGATATGACAGCTTCGCTAATGATACCTGACAGAAGTATTGCAAAGGAGTAATTGTAAAAAAACCTTCTTCTCTCATGCAGTGTTTTTAAAAAGAAAGTATTTTCTTTTTGTAATATCCAGAATGTAGATTCCCATGTGACAGAATACTGCGTTCGTGTGCCTAGGCAGTGGGTGTCAGTTGAATGGAAAGTGTTGTCGCTGTGTTTCCTGTCTGTAGAGACTTTTAATTTTGGTAAGAGATTTCCTGTTTTGATAATTATTATTGATTTCAAAACACTTCCAGAGTATTGTCACTGTCTTGCTGAGGAGATACTGAGACTGGATGGTTGTTGCTCAGCTGTGCTCAGTGTTACCGTGCCAGTTTACACCAGCAGAGTCAGGCTTCGGTAGCACAGAATGGCTTTTCTGGTTCGGTTGTTGCATTTAAAACAACCCAACTCTTCCAGCTGCTTTCTTTTTTTGAAACATTTATAGCAATGAAATGCCTTTTTTTTTGTTGTAAGATCCTGCTTTATTTTTACAAGTTATTCTTGTCTTGTTTTTTTAAGGAAAAGTCATCAACAAAGACTTGCGCCACTACTTGAGCCTCCAGTTCCAGAAGGGCTCAATAGACCATAAACTGCAGCAAGTGATCAGAGACAATCTCTACTTGAGAACCATCCCTTGTAAGTATGTAACAATCCTTTGGTCTGTTCCTGCCAACTGTCACATAACTCGAGCACTTTAAATGCCTTCTCTCCTAATCAGGCTTATACTTCTACCTTGCAGCAGGAGCTTCTGTAAATGAGTTTGCTAGAGTATTTTCGTATCTTAAGTTGCACTGAGAAGGTACGGCCAGTCTGGACTGACAAAACAGTGAGAAGTTCAGCATTCAAAACCTAGAGCGTTTCAGGAATATCTGTTTTACTCATTGCAATTTTGTCAGTTGTTGTTAGAATAACCACAGCCACCACGGGAAATAAATCTTCCTCAGCACGATCAAGCAGTGCAAACAGATCCCGATGTTTGTCAATGTGTTGGTTTTGCACAAAGAGGGAGCTGAGACCTCGAGAGAGTCACGTGCGTTAGACAGCAGTGCAGCTGGAAGGAGAGTTGCAGGAGGGGTTATATGCAGAAAGGGTCGCGATGACAGAAGATACGGGAGATGTGTTCGCTCATCCTGAGAAGACAGTTCAAGGAGGTGGCAACAAGAGGGAGAGTGAATCCGTGGCCCAAGAAGAGGAGGAAGGAACAGCGCATGGACAAACTTTAGCATCACAGCAAGAATTAATTAGAGAATCTGAATGGACCTGTCTCATCAGTTAGGGCAGCCCTTCTGCTCTGAGCATCTGCCAGCAGCTCTTGGTCCGCCAGCACAAGCATTAACTTGCCTTGAGCAAGGTGCCTAAAGGTTACTGCTCCCACCAGTGAGGTTTGTCGAAAGCAACGTTCAACGTACAAGATGCTCTGACAGCTGCCAAATTTCTTGTCTTTGCTTCTCACCCTTCTGTGCCGTTTAATTTCTTAATTATCACAAGCTCATCCTTTACCTCATCTCAGAGGTTCACTGATTACAGAGGCTCGTCACCAACTGCATTCAAATATTCATTGCACTGAAAGGTTTGGCAACTAATGTTTTTGTAACTACAGGAATTCCGTTCTCAGTTTAGTGCCATTATCATGCTGAACACGCCCAAGAGTTTGTGACTTTCAGAACTACTGAAAGGCGGTTGATTTACTCGCAGCTCGTACTAGCTGCTGCCTGAAAAACTGACGTATGCCTTTAAAATGCTGTTAGGTTATAGGCAGTAATGAATCAGTGGAGTCCTTTCCAGGAGAGCTTTAATTAAGCTATTATAACGAGGAGAGGCCCATATTTATAGACACAACACTTGAGAACAACTGCGTTAACACAGCACTTTACCAATTTCTTTGAAAAAGCTTACCTATAGCTAGAATTTGGAGTATAGATTAATTACACACTGAATTACGAGGTTTAAAAATAGTGTCGGTGCCCAGTTATGGATTTAGTGGCCCAAAAATCAAACTTGCTTACCTCACTACAAATTAGTGAGTTGGTACTGGTGAAACAGTGGAGAGATGCGGCACCTTTACAGCTGTGTTAAAATACCACGGCTCTTAAACAGCTCCCCAGAATTCCAGGCTAGGATTGCCTGGCTCAGGCGTCAACAGCTTCCACAGAATACGTTTTTGGTTCACTGAGCATAAGAAAGAATTCTCTCTAATTACCACCTCACCCAGCTTTTTTTCTCCTCCTTCCTTAGTGGCAGAACTGTCATTCCTGCGTAATTTGTTGGCCTAGTTTTTATACATTATTGTTCACTGCTCACCAGTGTTGTAACTCTCATCTGACTGGAGTGACATCATCATTGTATAAAGATTCAAAAATATACTGGTTTTACTGAATTGTACAGCAGGCAGCATTTGGCAAACAGGCTGCATTTAAGTACCTTACAAGAGTGTTTTCTCTGTCTTTTCAGGCACTACACGGGCTCCCAGAGATGGGGAGGTCCCAGGGGTAGACTATAATTTCATTCCTGTTGAGCAGTTTAAAGCACTGGAAGAAAGTGGGGCTTTGCTGGAAAGCGGAACGTATGACGGTAGGTTGGTGCTGTTTAATGGAACGGGCAGAGGGACCCAGTCCTTGTGTCCAGTGTCTTGGCCTAAGTGTCACATCTTGTACCCAGGCGGCGCCGCCTTTCCTCGTGATTGATGGTCGTTACGCTAGCAGAGGGGCAATATTAAATCTGCTTTTTAGAGTACCTGAGAAGAGGGGTGGCGGTCTTTTTGAAGCACTCTACTAATTGCAAGTTGTCCTTTCAACCATTCCTCGTGCAGTCTGATTATTTTCCCTGTTGTGTTTTTGAGGAAGCATTCAGAAAATGTTTGTCTGTGCTGGTAGAATTTAGTTTTAATGGAATTCACAGTCAGTTTTGGGTAAACCTTTGAGAACAGAGCCATATTTCTCTCTGAGGTGCACATCAAAAGGTCAGAAGGTGAGGGAAATTCTGACTCAGCAGGGAAAAAAAATACTTCGCAATGAAAAATGGAACAGTGCTAGACCAGATTGCCCAAATCTGTAGCAAAGTTGGCTGGGTTAAATGTGTTAGGGAAGAACATTGTAACGAAGGTAGAGAGCCATCAGGAGCCAGTTACCCAGAAAGTCATGGAGCTGCCCCAGCGATGGGCTTTTGCTTTGCTTTGGTTTGTTTGAAAGAGTTAGATGGCAGCCAGAGATAACTTCAGGGTTCCTCACATCCCTGTGCTCCGGGCTGGGGGAACAACCGAAACTCACCTTTGTTTAAAGTGAGAGGGAGGAGAGACCAGTTTGACAGCTCATCCCTGGATGTCTCGCGCTCCTGTGGAGTGTGCCCTGGTTGCAGGTGGGTTTCCAGTAGTGTTTGCCTGGTTTCTGCTGCTTTTTACTATTGAGGGACTTACATCTTCACACCGTGAACAGAACAAATTGCACACATCTCGGCTTGCTTTTTGTATGTGAGTTTATAAAACCTGAGATATGATCTGGCAAGGCTTTTTTTCAAATATGTAGTTGAAGTCAACAAAAACAGAAATGCGGAGAATGTGCAGCTTTCATTGATGCTCAGCAGAATTTACCAGATTTTTGCCTGATTTTTACATCTGCTTAACATATATTTGATTCAAGCAAATTTAAGCTGTGTGTAGAGGACTTATTTGGTAGGTGGTGGTTTTGCTGGCACTTGAATTTGACTGATTTCCCCCTCTCAAAAAAAAAAAAAAAGTCCGAAGTAGAAAATTGTGAAGGGCTCTGTATGTCCTTGTTCTTCGTGTCTGGTGCTGTCTGTTAACATCATCCTGTCTGTGGGACTCTCCTCAGCAAAGCTGGACTAAACTAGCACTGTATTTTTTTTTCCTTAGCTCCCCTTTATCTGACTGTCACCACTTCGAGCCCCACCTCCACTGATATTTTCAGAGGGTTTCTTATTTATTTTTTTGACATGTTCAAAACATATCCAGCCACCAAAAGTTACCCCAGCAGAAATTCTGGGAAGCTCTCTTGTTGTGTGCTCAATTCCCTAATAAAAATCATATGAGCTGTCAGGAGAGAGGTCAATTGCCGCGATTCTTTTCCAGAAAACAACAGATGATTCCTAGTCTTTGTGGTTTAGATTAAAATATTGAAGTAAAAATCTGTTTGTTTTTCTCAAGTACAAATGACTTTTAGATGAAGCCATATTAACAGCTTTGTTCAGCAAGTGTATTGTCAGTAGAAAATTGTAGGACTGTAGTTTTAAATCAATTATTTCTAATGTTTTATGTAAATAGATCCTCATTTTTTCTGC